>JAESVK010068699.1:0-32879 GCA_017140935.1 Hamamelis virginiana
GATAAGGAGTCCAAGCCCAAGGCCCCTGCTTTCTTTTCCGCCGAGCCTATTTTGTTGAGTAGTAAGGTGGAAGCCCTGGAAAAAGCCTTGAGAGGTATCAGAAAATTCGACGACTTGGTAGATATGTCGTCATTATCTTTATTCCCTAAGGCCTGTATGCCCACTCATTTTAGAATGCCTGAGTTAGAGAAGTTTGATGGGATGGATTGCCCTAAAACCCACTTGAAGATGTATGTGAGGGCCATGCACCCTCGAGGAGCTGACGATGACTTGCTAGCCCAAATATTCCACTAGACACTAGCTGGATCCGCTCTGAAATGGTTTCTGTCATTGGATGAGTCTAGAATGAAGACATGGGAAGATGTATGCATCGAGTTCAGCAATCACTACAGGTATAACATGGTGGTTGATGTCACTAGGAGGGGTTTGGAGACTACTAAGCAAGAATCTAGGGAAACCTTCTCTGCCTTCATCACCCGTTGGAGGGCCAAGGCTTCCAAAATGCCTAACCGACATGAAGAAGAAGAACAAATCCTCATGGTGGTGAAGAATTTGCTCCCAGTTTATCATAAACACCTATTTTCCCAATACCTTCCTAATTTTAGAGCCCTAGTAGCGGCTAGTACCCAGGTGGAGGATGCCCTAGCCAATGGGGCCCTTGGAACTGATGAACCCTACAAGAACTGCCGTCCTATCATTAATGGGAGGGCTACGAAGTCAACACCATATCTCAGCCTTCCTTATTCACCCAATCCTTTTCTTTGGGAAATAAACCATTCAGAAAGTTTACCGAACTCTACATGCCATTGGATCGAGTCTTTCAGAAATTAAAGGCTCGAGGCTTGCTCCAACCATTAGAACCCAAGCCCACACCCAATCCATTGCCCAGAAATTACAATGAAAATGAATATTGTAACTACCATCAGTCCAAAGGCCATATTACTAACCGTTGCATCCGCCTTCGCCATGAAGTCCAAGACCTCATAGATAATAAGACCATCTCCCTACCTTCTCAACCCAATGTCATCCAAAATCCACTTCCTACACATTCAGTCCCACCACCAGCCAACATCAATGTCATCCATACTAACCCTTATAGCCTCTGTGAGCCCATCCATCCTCACCCTTCATCCCCTATAGCCACAGTCGTGATGTCCCATCCTTGTCAGACCCTTAAGCCCATTACTCTATTCAAGCCAAGTTCCAAAAAAGTCTTCCCCAAGACTGGGACCAGTCAACGAGAGTTGCGAAAAAGATATGAGGCCGGAGATTCTGAAGTAGGCTTGTTGGGTGAACCAAGCGGAAAATTTGATTACTATGTCCTTTATCCTAAAGTGGAGAAGCCCATTGTTGAAGAGCCTATTGTCCCTACTGGTTGGGATGATGACTTGCTTGAAGAAAGTGTTCCTATGGCTCAGGTTGAACCCGAAGATCCAAACCTCGTTCTTTCCGAGGAAGCCAACCAAGTTATCATCAAGAAGCATTTTGAGAATGGAACCCACATGACTACCAAGACCACCAATATGAATGGGGAAGTTCGTTACTTAGCCGTTCAAGTCGAGACTAGCTTCTGCCGAGTCTACTGTAGATGGCGAGTTAGGAAGTGAGGTTGATATCATAGAATGGGAAGATTTGATGAATACACCCGAAGAGATAGCGTATATTTGGGCTAGAGATGAGGAAGATGTTAACCATATCACTAAGGGAGGTCGTCATTTCAAGCCCACTTACTTGGAATTCGATAATCCCTTAGGGGAGTTAGAGAGACCCCAAAGCTCTAAAGTTCAAGAAGAAGAGGATGAAGTATCGAAACAGCTCAAGCGGACTTAAGCCAATATCACCATCTGGGGGCTTTTAATGGCTTCACAGAAACACAGGCAGACCATGCTCATGCTACTTAACCAAGTGCGAATTCCCATTGATATTTCACCTGAGGATTTAGTCAGTTTGGTTAGTACAATTCAATATGGGCAGTCGATATCCTTCACAGAGTCAGACCTTCCAAAAAAAGGACCCCATCATTTGCAAGCCTTGTATGTCACGGTGGATACCATGGGCAAGAGGATTCCTACTGTATTGATAGATAATGGGTTAGCCTTGAATGTATGTCCTCTCAGCACTGCTACTTCTTTGGGCATCGAACCATCAGAATTCAGGCCGTCAGGGCAAACTGTGAGAGCGTATGATAACACTTGAAGAGAAGTAATTGGCATGGTCACCTTACCTCTAGTCATTGGGCCTGTAGAATTTCAAGTTGATTTCTAAATACTAGATGTGCCTGCTTGCTTCAACCTCCTACTTGGTAGACCTTGGATCCATCCAATTGGGGCTGTGTCTTCTTCTCTCCATCAAAAAGTCAAGTTCCCCTACAAAGGCTCGGTGGTGACATTGAAGGGAGATTCTGAGATCACTCCTACCTGTGTACCCATCTGTGAGATCAAGCTTGAGATTGAAGAGGTACCGTTGACGGGCTTTGAATACATACAATGTGTAGAGATTGGGCCAGGATGTAAAGAGAAAATGGTGTTAGATTGCAGTCCATACGGAAATCTGTAAGTGGGTCAAATCATGAAAGATATGGGCTTCTTTCCAGGAATGGGCTTAGGTTGCCGTCATCAAGGCACGCCTAGTCCCATCGAGTATCCCTCAGCAATTTATTCTTTTTGATTAGGCAATCAAAGTACTGAAGTTGACAGAAAAGAGATGGCACAGAAAAGAAGGGAAAGATAGTTGGCCAAAGAAGAAGGACGAGTCCCTAACCTCACTCTGAAACCTTACTGACCCACTCTGAATGGGGCTTTTGTCGAAGAAGGAGATGATTTCCCTTAATTGTGGGTTCCCTGAGCCTATTTATCTTGAAGATCAGAAAGCTAGAATTCTTGGGTTTGAAATCTTCTTCAACACTCCACTACCCATCTCTCCAACTATCATCATGGCTGAAAAGCGTACAGAATTCGACTGGTCTGACCACATTGATGAAGTCGCTATAGGGGCTATGTTCAAAGAGATCGCCTGCATTAAAGAGCATGTTAATGAACCTGATCCCATCCATCTTATTGAAGACGCCACCAGTCCATTGACCAATTGGAGCCTTGAGAATGAGCCTCGAGTTAAAGACTCAGTCGGGGAAGAATCACTCCCATCAGATGATAGTTTATAGGATTTCTATGCTTTTTTTCCATAGGATTGTAGAATAGTGCTTTTGTTTTTCTTTTCCAATAAAATCATCCCTCCTCTGTTAGGAGGCGAATGACAGTTTAGTTTGTGTTATCCATTTTTCTTCATGATTAATAAAGTATTCTTTTTCTTCATTCTTCTCGTTTGCAGCTTGTCTTTTCTTTCTTCTATGGGTATATATGGCATGAACATAGATCCTAGAGAGGATGTTCACCCTGAGTTTGAACAACGAATGGAAGTGGAATATGATCGACCTAATATGGATGAATTAATATCAGTTAATTAGGATTCGATGAATTGCCTAAGATAATTAACATTGGGGCAACTCTATCATCACAAGAGCAAAAAAAATTGGTAGGATTGTTGTGGGAAAACATAGAGGTGTTTGCATGGTCGTACAAAGATATGTCAGGGATTGACATCGACATAGTACAACATTTTATTCCCACTAACCTGGGGTTAAGCCCGTTAAGCAGAAGTTGAGAAGAATGAAGCTGGAGTGGGCACTCAAAATCAAGGATGAAGTAGTAAAATAGATGAAAGCTGGATTTCTCCAAGTAGTAGAGTACCCCGAATGGCTAGCCAATATTGTGCTGGTGCCTAAAAAGGATGGGAAGGTTAGAATGTGCATAGACTTCCTAGATTTGAATAAGGCATGCCCTAAAGATGATTTCTCATTGACACACATAGATATCTTGGTAGATAGTACCGCCAGTCATGCACTATTATCCTTTATGGATGGGTTCTCGGGTTATAATTAGATAAAGATGGCCCCTCAAGATATAGAGAAAACTTCCTTCATCACTCAATGGGGGACTTTCTGTTATCGAGTTATGCCCTTCGGCCTAAAGAACGCCGGTTCTACCTATCAGAGAATGGCAACCACCTTGTTACATGACATGATCCATAAATAAGTCGAGGTGTATGTGGATGATGCGATCGTGAAATCTAGGGATCGAGAAGGTCATTTTGGGGCTTTAAGTAAATTTCTTCAGAGGATTAAACAGTATAATTTGAGACTAAACCCCCAAAAATGTGCTTTTGAAGTAACCGCCGGGAAGTTATTGGGATTCATGATCATACAGAAAGGAATAGAAGCCGACCCAGGGAAGATTAAAGCCATCACGGAGATGCAGCCGTCGAAGACTGAAAAAAAGATTCGAGGGTTCTTAGGCAAAGTTCAGTTTATTAGTCTATTCATAGCACAGCTGACCATGATTTGTGAGCCCATCTTCAAGCTTCTTAAGAAAGACGTGCCCACGAAATGGAATGACGCGTGCCAAGAAGCCTTTGAAACCATCAAGAGATATTTGAGCAACCCACTGATATTAGTTCTCTCGCGACAAGGTGAGCCTCTACTACTCTATCTAGCACTCACCGAAACTGCGATGGGAGCTATGTTAGCTCAGTATCTACCAGAATCTTGGAAGGAGAATGCGATGTACTATTTGAGTAAGAAGATGACTGACTACGAGGTTAAGTACGATGCATTAGAGAAGATATGTGTGGCATTGGTATGGGTTACCCAAAAACTCCGCCATTATATGCTGATTTTTCAAGTGCAACTCATTAGTCGCATGGACCCTTTGAAGTACTTATTGGAGAAGTCGGTATTATCCTATAGGACAGCTCGTTGGTTGTTGTTGTTATCAGAGTTCGATATCTAGTATGTGGTGCAGAAGTCAGTAAAAGGGAGAGCAATGGCAAAGTTTCTAGCAGAGCATCCATCGTCAGTAAGAAAACCATCTGAGTACCATTTTCCCGACGAATAAATTCTAGAAATGAGTAAGGAGCCTTGGAAAGTATTCTTTGATGGAGCTTATAATAAGAGGGGATGTGGAATAGGCGCGTTGTTAGTCACACCAAAGGATAATCTAATACCATTATCTGTTAGGTTATCGTTCGATGCCACTAATAATATAGCCGAATATGAAGCCTGCATCCTAGCATTAGAAGCTGTTTGGAACTGGGCATAGAAGAATTGGAGGTATATGGGGATTCAGCCTTGATCATATGTCAGACAAGAGGAGAATGGAAGACTCGTGATGAGAAGTTACTACTTTACCATGAATACTTAGAGATTTTGGTGAAAGAATTCCGTCGAATTGACTTCTTTTATCTGTCTAGGTTAAAGAATAAATTTGCGGATGCCTTAGCCACTCTAGCATCCATGGTAGATATCCCTAAAGTTGAAGGTGTAACCCCTCTCATCATCGAGTCACGGGAAGAACCAGCCTACTGTTGTGTCATACAAGAAGGAGAACTGAATGATGGAAAGCCATGGTATTACGACATCCAGCAGTTTGTAGAAAAAGGAGAGTACCCGAAAGAAGCATCATCCATAGATAGGAAGACCATAAAGAGATTGGCTAGTTAGTATATTCTATGTGGGGGAAAGTTGTACAAAATATCATACGATGGGGTGCATCTGTTATGTGCCAATGAACAATAAGTGGAAAATCTAGTGTTAGAAGTGTATGAAGGGGCTGGGGCTCCACATATAAATGGATACATGTTGGCCAAGAAGATCGTGATACTAGGATATTATTGGTCGACCATGGAGAGGGATTGCCATCTACATGTCAAGAAGTGTCATAAATGTCAAGTGTTTGCAGGTGGAAAGCATTAACCCTTGATGCCACTCACTACCATGTCTTCGCCATGGCCATTTGCAACATGGGGCATTGACATCATTGGCAAGGTAACCCCCGCAGCATCGAATGGGCATGAGTATATTCTGGTTGCTATAGACTATTTTACTAAATGGGTACAAGCTGCGTCCTACAAGACATTGAATGCCAAACAAGTAGCGAAGTTCATAAAAAATAACATCATCTATCGATATGGAGTACCCCACGAGTTTATCTCTGATAATGGATAGCATTTTCGAAAAGAAACCGAAGAGCTTTTGCAAAAGTATAGCATCAAGCACCATCGCTCGTCCCCCTATAGACCACAGACAAATGGGGCTGTCGAAGCAACGAATAAGAACCTCAAGTCGATTCTGAAGAAGACTACCGAGTCCTACAATGATTAGCATGAGAAGTTACCATTGGCATTATGGGGTTATCGTACTTCTATTAGAACTTCAATAGGGGCTACCCCCTTTTCACTTGTGTATGGAATAAAAGCGATATTACCCACAAAGTTAGAAGTCCCATCACTAAGGATTGCTATGGAGAGTAAGTTGATAGAAACAGAATAGATAAGGAACCGGTATGAAGAGTTAGCTCTACTGGATGAAAGGCGATTGAGAGCACTTTACCACATTTAATGGTACCAAAGAAGAATAACCAAGACATTTGGCAAGAAAGTAAAGAACCAAGGTTTGAAGAAAGGGGATTTGGTACTAAAAGAAATTCGAGCACCAATACATGACCCGCGAGGAAAGTTCAAGCCAACATGAGTAGGCCCTTATATCATCAAAGAGATACTGTCAGGCGGAGCAGTGAAGATTTCAGACATTGACGGGAATGAATTCTCTCAACCTACCAATTTGGATCAATTGAAGAAGTACTATATATATATATATATATATATATATAAGCCCGCTAGGTAGAAAACCCAAAAGGGCTACTTAGGCAAAAGTTAGGGCATTCAAAAAAAAATTAATGGACTTCTTCAATTTGATTCATGAACTACGAAGACCTGATTCCCCAAATATCACAATGAGTTAAGAAAAAATAACAAGATAATGCATCAAGGATGGGTGATACATAGGCAACCCATAAAGTTACTTTGGGTGCGGTCTATTTCTTGTAAAAACATCAAGAGTTTGGTTCATTTGTAATTATTAAGGGATATTCATTGAGATTTTAATAAAATTGATATTTATTCATCCATAAAGGGAAGAAACCCTTTGAAAAATCTATTACATGCCATATGTGTCCATAATTCTTATTTCTTATAGTTCTTACATCCATTTAAAAAAAAAAATCCCTAGTCTACTCTAAATCCTCCTCGCTCTGCGAGCTTGGGCTTCATCTTCATTCCTCTTCTTTCTCTTAGCTATCCTAACTTGTGACACATCTGATGGGAGTGATGAATCTGCTAACTGAGTTGTGACCCGTGAATCAAAAACGAGGCTTCGAGCCTTATCCTTCATAGCCTGCACCTTTGAACCCAAGTCCTGTTTAAGCCAAGACTGATACCCCTCATTAAGTCTGAAAGACCCGTTACCATCCCCCATCTGAGTCATAGACAAGCCCGAAGCCCATTTCTTCATAGCCCAAGATACCAAAGAAGGAATAGCCGCCTCTATCCCATGAACATGCCCTTTGATGGGGAGGTTTACATGAGCTTCACCTGACAACACCCAGAAGTGTGTAACACATATTCCTCGCCACAATCCTAAATAGCCACATGCCACTGAATATCTCTCCAAGATAGAGAAGTAAAGAAGATGATCATGTCTTGAATCGAGTGTCCCTCGAGAGATATAAGCCTTCGTGAACAGTAGTCGTGAGGTAGGTGTTTAAGCCCATTAAGGGGAGCAATCAATTTGAGCCTTTCAACCAACCACATCTGTAAAAGAATGGGGTTACCCTCAATGTGTAGAGAAGAATGTGAGTGAAAGTGATCAAGCCCATTCAGAGTTTCAGTAAGTACTAAAGGGATGATGTTATGTGATTTCGACAGTGGTAGAATAAGCTCACATGTTTCAATGGGTATGTAAGGTGTCCCATCTGAAACAAGGAAACAACCCAATATGCATAAGGCAAGTGCGTACTGGGTAGGCCTATGAGGAGCCAGTGATTTTCCCCCATCCCTCAAGAAAATTGAAGCAAGCTTTTTATGGAGTTGTCATGAATAAATATAGAAGCTTCCCTAGGTGAAAGTTCAAAGAGAGAAGAGAATGTTTGGAAATAACCTCGGCGAATGATAGGAAAGATGAAAGGGCCACTAGCAGAGACATCCACCAAAGCACAGAATTCTTCAAATAAAGGACATACCTCCTCATAGTTGAAGCGAAATACATGAAGCTCGGGGTCCCAGAAGTGAATCACAGAGTTGAGAAGTTTGTCTTCAAGTTTCACATAAGAGAGAGAACCACGAAGTCAAGCCAAATCGCGCGAATACCTTCTTGTCTTCCGCTCGCATTCTTGCTACGAATAGGTTGAGAATCAACTTGAGAGCTTCCATTATGTTTAGTGTGATGAAAGTGAGCATAGGGATGTGTTTTTATAGCCTTTTAGCAAGAAAATCGAGTCAGAAGCGAAGTAGGACACCCGAAAATCAAATTTGAGTCGAAATAGGAGTATGGGCTCGCTCACCATCCCACCAAGGACGGCCAACCGTCCCCTAGGGATGGCCAACCGTCCCCTAGGGACGGCCAACCGTCCATGAGGGGATGGTCACCCGAGCCCACTTCTTAATTTTGCCTAATTTTGATATTTTTCAGCATTTTTGACGCCCGGTTTGACCTTTCGCTCCTTTTTCGTCAAATTTGACCTATTTTCGGGTTTAAATTAAACCAAAAAGGCAATCGAAACATATTTGTATTCTCATTAGGATATAATTACATGTTAAATCAGGGTTTTTAGTGCATACATAGAGAGAGAGTTACATAGAAAATCCTAAGCGGACCTCTTTTGGGCCCAATGGTATAGAATCATCTACGTCGAGATGATTTCCTCCCCCCTCATGAACCCGATGCCTCGTGATCCCCCCTCGATCCACGGCGCTCCTGTGAAGGCTGACTCGAAGCCTGAAAACCCAAAGTTAGGGTAAGATTGGTGAATAATGAGATTTTTAGAGATTGAAGGAATGAAAATTACCTGTGCGGCTATACTGGCATTATGTGCATCAAGATTTATCCTTTGGAGTTCCCTAGTCAATGCCGCAGTATACGCCAAACATTCTATTAGGTATTTCTTTTGTATATGTTGGCTAATTTGGTTGTCAAAAGCCTGTGTTTGTGATTGGTCTCAAGCCAGTAATCCCTCAAGCTTGTATTGTATTCTTTTATTGATTAATGTCCTATGAAGGTAAGTTTGACTTAGAACCTAGGATATTCTATTGACCATAGATGGTTTTAATGTGCCAAAGTTGAGATAAAAGTGTTAAAAGGCATTTGGAGTTTTTTGGATCCGTGCAGTTTTTTGTCGACGAAAACTTTTGACTTCAAATGGTCATATCTCTCTCATCCAGACTCCGATTTCAACGTACTTTATATCGTTAGAAAGCTTGGGAAGTCTAGTTTATGAATATGTCAACCTCATGGACTAATTATATTTTTTTTATAGTTGGATTGATCCGGCATTTTTTGTAGGATCGATCCACTTTGTGGACTGCACTTTTGGATCGATCCGACACTTTAGGCTGGATATATCCAAAGTGCTCTTTATCCAAGTGGCAGAGCACTTTGGATCGATCCAAGTCGATTTTAAGCCTAAATTCAGTGCAATTTCATGTGAAACCCTAATCTTTTGCCTTGGCCTATATAAAGAGTCCTTATGGTTTATTTTGATGGTGAGACCAGCTGTGAGAACCTCCATAGAGAGTGTATTGAGAAAGTCTCCCAGGGTTGCCTCCAAACCCTAGGTTTTGCTATCAAAACCCTTTGTGCTCTATGCATCCTTATTCTCTAAGACTTCAAATCATGTTATGATGCATAGTTCCTTGTAGCTTGGCTATATCAAACTTCAAATCTTGTTTAGAGTGATTCGTGGATTCGAATTGAATGGTGGAGTTCCGTTGTTTGTTAGCCTTGGTGGAGTTCCAGGGTGGTTGAATTTTCCGGTGGATTTCCGTAGGTTGCCATCTGTTACGGTGTGTGTGGTGGAACTAGGGCTGTGGAGTTCAGTCCGTGGAGATGCTGTGAAGAAGGGATTCTACTGGCTTGTGGATTCAAGCGTCGTTGTGGGTAGTATCACTTGTCTTGTACTTGTTTTTAAGTTCATAGTGATTTCTAGTGCTCGCGAGATTTTTTACCCGTTTGGGTTTTCCTCGTTATACCTTGTGTTCATTGTGGATGTTTACTATTGCATATTACTGTCAACTGAACACTAATTAAAGGCTGGGTAATTTAATTATCATATTTCCTTCAAGAAATAGTATCCTCAGAATTTCACATTCCTCAGTATATGATACAGGCACCTGTAAATGGCAGAGGATTTAAAGATCAGGTAAAATATAGTAAAAGTGGGACAAAAGTCGGAGTTATAATGATTACCGAAGTGTAATAAAGATCCACATGGAGACATTCATTGTATGGCACACGAGGAATTGGCCTTTGAACAAAGTTACCATCCTCAATGACTTGCACCTGCCAAGGAAGAGTTGGCAAAGGAGGAGCAGAAGATGAAGGCTCATCATCGCCTTGAGCCGCTATAGCTGTGGAGTGAGAAGCATGCCCTCGGGATCGACGATTCTATGGAAAGAAGGAGTATGAGAAACACTTTGCGGGAAAAGGAATAAAGCAACTAAGAGAGTTCAATACCTCAGTAAGAAGGAATCCCGATACCAATAGAAGCATCAGATAGTACTGGCATAATGCATGGTAATCCTCTTGCTGACGATAAAAGGTATCTGCAAACTCACCAGTCATGGCGTCTGCTAAGTCATGGCCCGTCAAGCTATTAGCATGTCTCATAGATGAAGGAGGTGCATGAGGCAAGCAATTGAGTAAGCTCCACAGAGCTGAGGGCGTACTCTCTCTCCAAGGTACCAATATCTGCCAGAAGGCCCCTCGAATAAGATCCTCTTATGAGACATCTCGACCAAAAGACGAAGCTAAGCATACATGGTACCCCTCCAATGACGCCAAGAGTTCTATTTCACCTGAAGGCTAAACATATTAGAGAAAGTTTGAGCATCGTAGAGAGATAACAGAAACAAATATGGTTACCATGTTGGGACGCATCCCTGCAAGGATAGAGCGACTATAGGCATAATCATGCCTGTGAGTGCCAGCATTCTCTCGCCGACTCCGAGCATATCGGGCAATGATTGGCCAAGACAAGTCATTAGTAGCGAGCGTAGGGCTATTCAGGCCAAGGTACTCATAAGCCCACACCTGTGGAAAACACATGATGTTAGGAATAAGTAAAAAAGAGTTTGAAATGCTATCAGTAGGTTTGCATACCTCCCAAACGAATCCCATGCCTCCAAAGTCGGTGCAAATTCCTTGAGACCGACAGCTCATAGTCCTATACATGGTGGCCAAAGCAGCACCACCCCAGTCATACTGAGAAATAGTATTAATGTTCTCCAAGCTCGCGAGTAATCCTAGAGGGGCTAGTTCAGCAGTGCCCGCAAAGAGAGTACAGGATAGTACATATAGGAGGAAAGCTCGTACAATATGACCTCTTTACAATGTCCATCCCCCTTAGGCATGTCACTGAATAGGGTATAGAGGGTACTTCGACGAACTGACCTCTTCACAATGTCAATGTCAGCCGCTCCAAGATAAGTATTTAAATAGACGAGGTTCTCAGATGCACTTTTATAGAAATCCAAAGGACGTCCTCCGATGGAAATTCCTGTGATCATAGTAAAGTCGAGCGGAGTAATAGTCATCTCCCCAAATTCAAAATGAAAGGTATTAGTGGTGTCCCACCATAGTTCAGACAAGGCCAAAAGAGCCTGTCTATACATCTGTTCGTACCAAAGGGAATCGATGAAATCCCCAAAGCCAATCCTTCGAATTGTCTCCTTAGTCAATGGTTGGAGGGTGTCCATTTTTGCCCACCATGTGACAATGTGTTGCAATGAAGATCGAGTCCTAATGTCGAAGTTAGGCTGCAAAGATGAAGATTAATGGATTAGAGATGTTTATAAATGTGAGTTATGCTAACTTTTTAAATCAAAAGTACCAAAAATTAATCCATAAAATGATACATTTTCAAAAGCGTTTATACTTTATCTCAAAGCTTGATTTGTCGATTGTGCTCACTTTATGTGCTAAACAATCTATTTTCAAAAATTACCATAAGTCATTTTATGGGTCAATTTGTATGCTTTTGATTTTATGTTGTGAGTTGGCATAATCCATCAATATTCCATGTGACTCTCTTCATGAGAAATATATTGAAATGAAAACCCCAAGAGAATGGATTTTAAATAAAAACCTTGAATTAAGTACTTAGCATTTAAATAAATAGTGTTTTGAATAAGAAAATGAGTTAAGTACTAATTCATGGAAATTTTGGATATGTGCATTACTTGAAATAGTTTTAGAAAACTTGTCATGATATGAAAAAATCATTTTTGAAAATATTTAGAAAGGCATGACATGATGAATTGCTTTGAAAATTGGAAATTACCTCTTTTTGGGCATTTTATCAAACACTTATTGTGCACATATTTGAAAAAAGTTTTGAAAACTTGTCATGATGCGTGAAAATATCCAAATGATGTTAGAAACATATTTGAGTCATGACATGAAGAATTTGAATTGAAAAATCAAACTTTAGTTCTCTTGGGAATTTTATCAAACACTTGGGGGGGCAACATTTCAAGCTTGTAAAGCTAGTGAAATGGGGCTCCCAAACCTTTCCAAATACAAATCTCATGAATGGGAATCATCAAACAATATCCAAAGATCAACATTGAAGTGTTTAGACATTAAGGATTCAAAGAAAATGCATGGAAAGTAAGTTTACCTCTTGTTGAGTATGGATGTAGGAAAGGTGAGTTTGGGGCTCCAATAATAAGCTTGTGTTGTTAGGATCATATGATGGTACTTTGTAACTCTTCATCTTCATGAATGGGTACTTTGATTCATACCTCCTATTTTCCATGAGTGGGTAGTAGATAAGCTTGAGAAAATGGGTACGGTTAGGTGTGTATTTGGATTTTGGATCCCAAATTTGAAGTGAAAGAGTGAAATTAGAGAGTTTTGATTCACAAATTGGAGTGTATAGTAACACTAAAAGTGTTTGGAGATTGATTTGGATGTGGTAAAACCAAATTTAAGGGATTTTTTTTGGAAGAAATTGAGAATTCTAGAGAGAAAAAGTATCAAAATTGGAAGAGTGGGGAACAATTTAAGGCTTGATAACCTAAATAAAGAGGAGAATGCTCGGGTAGCCGTCCACTAGAGGACGGCTGGCAGTCCACCTTGGACTGTTGGCCATCCTCAAGTGGATGGTCACCCAAATTTTGATCTAGTTTTGATTTATTTTGGGCTTTTGAGGCCCATTAAGCTCAATTTTGCCTATTTTGGCCTATTTTGACCCATTTTCTTTCAATTTTTGATTTGGGAAAGTTCATTTGATTGAAATTGAAGATGACTTGATGCATTGATGAGAAATAAAGAAGAGGTTGGTGCGAATGAAAGTGAGAATTGAGCAATTGTCAATAAGAAAGTTCACATGAAATGATAAATTTTGGTTGAAAACCATAAGATATGAAAAGTGGATGACGAAAGTAGTGTGTGAGCAAAGTTTGTAATCATTGAATGGTTATAAATACAAATGAAATGATGAGGTTGTAAAGCTCATGAAGGGATTGAAGAGATAAGGTAGCCCATTGAGAGTTTGTGAATGAGAAAGGCCTATTTTGGAGGCCCAAATCAATAAGATTGTGTGGATTGCATGAGATGTTGAAAAATACACATGAAATGCGTATGAGAATGATGATAAACAATATTGATGATGTTGTGGAATGCATATGTTGATGATAACATAGAGTTGTCAAGAGAATATTGGCAATTTGAAGATTATTGGAAGTATGTGTGTGGCTTCCAAAAGAGTCGTAGACTCTAAGGATAAGATTGTGGTTTTTGGAAGTGTGTGTGTGACTTCTAAAAGAGTCATAGACTCTAAAGATAAGATTGTAGTTTTCGGAAGTGTGTGTAGGACTTCCAAATTGGAAATATGTGTGAGATTTCCTCTTAAGGTAAGATAACCGGAAGTGTGTGTAGGACTTCCAAATTGGAAATATGTGTGAGATTTCCTCTTAAGATAAGATAACCGGAAGTGTGTGTAGGACTTTCAAATTGGAAATTTGTGTGAGATTTCTTCTTAAGATAAGATTATTGGAAGTATGTGTGTGACTTCCAAAAAAACTGCGGTCTCCCAGGATAAGATTATTGGAAGTATAGGTGTGACTTCCATGAAGAGTCATAGACTCTTAAGATAAGATGATTGGAAGTGTGTATAGGACTTCCAAAAGGACTGCGGTCCCCTAAAATCATCGGAAGTGTGTGTAGGACTTCCAAAGATGATGATTTGATTAGTGTTTGTGAGTGATTAATTTGATTATCCTTATTCTGTTGTGACAGAAATGGGATGTCATTTTATTTCGTTGATATTCACTGGCGAAGCCATGAACATCAACAAGGGGCTTCTGCAGACATCCATTTTTGACCATGAGTATGATCATTAATGGTTGCCTGTGATTTGAGGTGAAATAGGGTGTTAAAACCCTGAGTTATCAGTTTTATCCTTGTGAGTAGCTAGATAGAGGTCATTATTGCATGTAGGTTTTTAGGTTAGATTGAGTCGGTTCTTCTTGCATTTAGTTTTTAGAGATTCTAGGAACATCCCTATTAAATTTCAGGGCATTCTAAGCCAGGCTTGATAGGAAATAAGGCCTTTTTGTGACTTGAAGGGCAGTACTGTCCTTTGAATCACAAAAGCTCTGAATGACTGTCGATCTTGTCCCAAATGGTCTCGAGGCTTTGGCATGGATATTTAAAGTGTGTTTGGTTGCTAAGTTGATCGGTGGCAAGGTCTATTGAGCTTTTTGGCTCATGTTTGGCTCTTGAGGCCCAAAGGCCCCTTTTTAAGTTCAGATTAGGGTTATTGACCGGGAATGACCCGGATTCGATCTTTTTATCAAACTAAGGTCTTTAAAGGATTCAAAACACTTTCTTAAAATATTTTAAAACTTGTTTTGAGAAGTATAAACGATTTCGAGAACGATTGGTTAGCAGATTTCAAAACCCTAATTTGGGCCCGGTATGCCATAAACAGCTAATCGGTTGACTTTTCCCTAAAAATTTGACTTCGGTCAATGCATTTTTACTTCAAACACTTCTTAAAACATAGAGAATCGTATAATGATCATTTCGGCGCTTGAATCGTCAAATTTGGACTTAAAACGAGCTCGAAAAGCCGAAAAAAGCCGAAATCGGGTCGAAACGGGCTTAGATAGGCCCACATTGGGCTCAAAAGCTTGATGACCGTCCAGCTATGGATGGCCAACCGTCCTTAAGGAATGGCCAACAGTCCCTAGAGGGATGGTTACCCGAGCCCTTGCCTAAAAATATCTAAAATTCAGTGTTTTTTTCCATCTGGGACTCTTCCAAATGTTGCCAAGTGTCTAGCTCGACCTTGGGGACTCTGGGACGAATTAGAAGACATTAGAAGGCTGGATTAGGGCCTTCTTAAGAGATTCAAACTCACCATTGATCAAATTCAAGTCCCTCTATAAATATAGAGCCTTGAAATCAGTTTAAAGAAACACAAAAGGCATTTAGAGAGCTTTGGAGAGTAGAGGCTTGGAGCTTTGCACCAGCCCCCCCATAGTATTCTTAGCCAGATCTTTTGAAGTCTTTGAAGGTTAGAGAAGAAGCTAGGAGCAAGGGAGAAGGAAGCAAAAAAGGTTAGTATAATTATTGAGTGGGTTTTAAGTTTTCTTGCATACTTATTCTTCTTCATTCTTCTTCTATGTCCATTACCATGCTAGGGATGGGTACCTAAGTTGGGTATTCAAAGGTTAGGAGTGAAGGTTAGCTGCATATAGGTTAGCATATAAATTTTCTGCATTTATGGTTTTTACCCAAGTATAGTTAGTTTGTTTTGAGTATGCTAAATTAGTATAGGTTAATAGGAACATGTTTAGGTTTGATTATATCATTTATTTTTATGTTTAATGCTTGAAATATCATATGAATTGTGGTCGAGGGAACGAGCTAAGGTAAGTCCCTTCCCTTATGTTAAAATTAGTGGTTTTTTAAGCATGATGCATGATAATTTTGGTATATCATATTAGGTTGCATATTAGGTCATTTACACTCTTTTTTATTCACTATTTTTATGGATTTTTGAATCCACTTTTTGATTGCATTTAAATCTGTCCAAGGTTTAAAGTAACTTAAAGTAGATTAAAAACCATTTTTAGGGTCCAAATTAACATAGAAACATGCCTAGGTTCCCATAGATAATTTAGATTGCATATAGGACATTTTTCATGCATTTCATTAATTGTTTCATTGCATTTTCATGAACTTTTTATAAATTCCAGCATGCACTATAATTAGTATATCAGGTGTTTAGACTAACTTAGGATGTAGTTAGAGACTTTAGGACTAGGGGGGTTATTTGACCCCACTTAGGCCTGTCCTTTGTTGTAAGAACTACAATAGCAATTGAGTTATACCTAATTTAGGAGTCTACTTCGAGAAGGATTCTAAAAAATGATTTGAGAGAATTCAAAGTGGAATGAAATTTCATCCTTCATGAAAAAGTGTTTTGATCAAATTCAAACTCTCGAAGTTAGAGTCCTAGATAAGATAGAATTCTTTCGACTATGTGGTTCATTACAATAGGAGAGTCCCGAGAAATCGAACTACGTGGACTTTGATTCTTATCAAGAAATTGGTAAGGTATGTAGGCAGTCAATAGGGCACAAGTCCAATCTTAGGATGACTTTTGTCTCCTAAGGTCTTTAGGATTTTGATTTCTTTTTATTATTATTATCTATTTATCTAATATTATCTATAACTATTTTCTTGGTTGATTAGATATGATAGGTTGTTTTTATAAGATTTTGATAAAGCCCAAAATTAATTAGGAGACCTTTAATTAGGGTGAAGTGGGTGCCTACAAGGAGTTCCTTGGAACCTTCCCACTCCATAACCTAGCCCCCGAATCCAACTCTGATTTGAAGACCATGCTTTTCCAAAATATGGGGTCAATGTTGTATTGAAAATAAAACTCTTTTTGTGGTTTCCTTGTTCCCTAAAAATAAGGTGGCGACTTCAAGTTTTTTCAAATTCTTATCCTTTTTCAAAACTCAATCTTGAGTGGATAATAGAAAATGATAAATGTGGATAATAGAGAAGAATAAATTGAGACGGATAAAGATCATCCACAATCCACAATGATTTAAAAGTGAAAACGGCCTCCCGATCCGGGTCAGCTGGTTCACACTTGTATTGTGAGTTTGTAAGGGTTTGTGTGAAAACTCCCGTGGGTGAGTTGTCTTCCACCTTGAAAGAAGGCAAGTGTAAAGGTTTCTCCACGTTCAAGGAGTTGTATAGTGGATTATTCCTCGAGACGGAGATCTTGAGGCGTGGACTTAGGCGGAGACAGAACCAAGTTAAATCGTCGTGTTTGATTTTCTAACTCAATCTCCTTATTTCAAGTTATTTATTTGTTTCTTGTTGTATTGAGTTGCTATTTAATCTTACATTCTATCTACCCATTTTCAAGCTTGCAAAAATCTTGTATCCCATTTTTAAAAGTATTTTTATTTGCCTATACTCTATTCACTCCCCCTCTAGAGTATATTATTTTTCAAACTTGTTGAGCTAAAGATCATGGCAAATCAAATGGGAACCAATCCCGATAGACCTCCATTTTTTTTATGGTGAAAACTATGGATTTTGGAAAAATAGAATGCAAAATTGGATTGAGTCTTATGACATGAGAATTTGGAAAGTTATAAAGAAAGGCAATCAACATGTTTTCAAAAAGGATGTCGAAAGGAACTTGTTCCCAAGACTATGGATGATTGGACCGAAGATGACATGAAAGTTATCCAAATTAATTCTAAAGCAAATACCGTATTGTAGTGTGCTATTAATGTTAGTGAATACAATCGAGTTTCATCATGTGCTACGGCACAAGAAATTTGGAGAAAACTTGAAGTCACCTATGAAGGTACCAAGCAAGTTAAACGTTCCAAAGCTCTCATGCTTAGACATGATTATTAAATGTTTAAGATGATTGAAGGTGAAAAATATTAGAGATATGTTTACTCGTTTTACTAACCTTTTGAATGAATTGCAAGCATTAGGGAAAGTTATTCCTAATGATGATATTGTGTCTAAGATTCTTCTAACTCTTCCACCCTCATGGAGTCCTAAAATTACTGCTATTCAAGAAGCCAAGGACATTGAGGAGATTGATATTGATGAGCTTCTAGGCTCCCTTATTTCTCATGAAACGACTATGAAGAATGAGAATGAGGCAATTCAAAGTGAGAAGGACAATGCCCAAGTGAAGAGAACTCTAGTTCTTCAATCCTCCATTCTTGAAATGAATGATGGTGATGACTTCACCAACATGGATGATGATGAGGACATGGCTCTTATCACTAGGCAATTTCAATCCTTCCTAAGGATGGAGAAGAAACAATCAAGACAAGGCAATGGGAGATTTGTCAAAGCCAATGATGGTAGATGCTTCAATTGCAAGAAGTTTGGCCATACCATTGCACATTGTCCTAGCAAGAACTCATCATCCAACAACAACAACAACTTCAATTCTAGAAATGATCAAAGAGGCAAAGGGAAGGAAATGGCCGCCACCACCATTACATGGGATGATATCCTTGAGGATACAAAGAGTGATGAAGAGACCCTCCAAGAGGAGACCATCCAAGAGGAGACGGCTAATTTTTGCTTGTTTGCCAACATTGAGGAATCTTGTTTCATGGAAAATGATAATGAAGACATTGAGGTAAATTCTTTTTCAAGTTGTGACAATAATGAATGTGAATTATCCTTAGAGGACTTTCAAAATTTGAGTACTCTATTTTATAATAAAAATTGTATTTTAAAAGAGAACTTGAATCCTTGAAGAAGAGTCTATCAACTCTCAAAAATGAGAAATTGGCATTAGTTAGTGAAAACTCTAAATTGTCGTTGTTGAATGAAAAACAAAAAAAAAATGAGATTGAGACCTTGTGAAACATTCCTTCCACTTTTAAATCTTCAATTGACTCTTCAACTTTGGAAAATGAAAACAAACTTTTGAAACCCAAAGTTGAAGACTTAAACAAAATTGTTTACAAATTTACAAGTGGAAAAAAAAACTTTGAAAGGTTACTTGGAGCTCAAAGAGTTGGGCTAAACAAAGAATGATTGAGTTATGTGTCAAATATCAACTCTCAAAAATCTTCACTTTATTAGGATTTCTTTGTTAAAGCCTCAATGAAAGTGGACACCAAGAAACCAAAGCCAAAACCTCATTCTCATTCACATATTGTCAAACAAAATCCTAATGTTATTTGTCATTATTGTGAGAGGAAAGGGCATGTCACATTCAAATGTCCCTTTAGAGGAAAAAAGAGGACTTGGGAAAATGGTAGCTTGGATTAAAAGGGAACCTTCATCCAAGAAATCATTTGAACCTAAGACAATTACTATGAATGAACTTGAACGTTTGGGAATCCTGACCTTGTAGGACCCAAGAGATTTGGGTACCAATGTTTCAATTGTTTTGTGTTTGTAGGTATGCTTGAAATCCATTAACAAAAAGAACCAATGGTACTTGGATAGTGGGTACTCAAGACATATGACCGGTGACAAAGACAAATTCATTTATCTTACTCTTAAAGATGGTGGATTTGTGACTTTTGGTGATGATAGCAAAGGCAAGATCATAGGTAGAGGTAAAATTGGTAATGGCTCTATTACTATTGATAATGTTTTGCTTGTTAGAGATTTAAAGCATAACTTGCTTAGCATTAGTCAATTGTGTGATAATGACTATTATGTGAACTTTACTTCTAATTCTTGCAATGTTTTAGATAAAAACAAAATCAATATCCTTGTTGCTAAACGTTTTGGAAATGTGTATATCACTTGTTTTGATGATTTAACATCTCAAGATGTAACATGTCTTTCCACTTTACAAGACACAAATTGGCTATGGCATAGAAGACTTGGGCATGTTAACATGGACTTACTTCAAAAGCTTTCTAAAAATGAACTTGTTGTAGGCTTGCCCAAAGCTAATTTTTCTAAAGATAAGATTTGTGATGCTTGCCAATTTGGAAAACAAATCAAAACTAGTTTCAAAACCAAAATGCATATCTCTACATCTAGGCCTTTGGAATTGTTACATCTAGATTTGTTTGGACCTAATGATGTAGCTAGTCTTGGTGGTAAACTTTATGCCTTTGTCTTAGTTGATGATTACTCTGAAAGAATCACCACATGGAAACGCAGCAGAAAAGGAATTTCAAATTTTTCCATGGTGTTCATCCTTGAATCGAACTCAAAGATGTAAATCGAATCAATACAAATAATTAAACAATTAATTAAAGTACTTACTTGTTCTTCTTTGATGATCTTCCTCTTTGATGATCGTCCTCGCGAAACCTGGAGCCCCAAAAGTATGGTGGCCTCCAATGCTAGTCCACACGAACACAAGAGTTCAAGAACCTTCTTGATCTTCCCAACCTTTGAAAAGCACAAGCATGGAGAAGGAGAGAGAGAGGCGGCAATAGAGAGAGAGAGAGGCCACTTGAATGAGTCAAGTTTGTCCTATTAGGGTTCCCTCTTTCTATTTAAATCATCTCCTCATTTGGGGTGTTTGGTTACAAGTGCTAGCTTGACCATTAACCCCATTTAGGTTAATAACACTCTAGGATTAGCTATCCTTTGACTCCTAATTAATTAACCATTAATAATTAGAATCAAACTTATATTTAATCAGAGTGTACCCCTCTCACAAGTTCAAGAACCTCACTTATGTCCTTATGTGTGTGACCCATTGGGTTCATCCCAACCTAGTACATCTCAATGTCTCCCAAAATAGAAAATTTCTATTTTTAGGTTCGATTGGAACAATTCCAATTTTGCCCTCAATGATAACTCTTATCACTAGGCCTTCACTAGTCATGAGTGACATCTAGCAATATGTCATGACGTACCCTAGGTGTGGGTGAATATACGAACGTGTAAATGAACCATTCGTGCTATAAATAATCCCTCACCAAACAATGTCTTGATTAAGTTAGTTGGGTATGGATTCATGTCAAACCCTAACTTAATCATATGTTACAAGTTCATCAGAGTATAATCTCAACTAGGTAAACCCTTGAAAACACTTTTCCTTGGTTACCTTCTGCTTTGGCCAAAGACTTCATCGAGATAGTATCTATGAACTAACCATGACATTCGCCCTTTCATATTAAGGGTGGTGATCCCCTATTGCACACTCACCTATCTTCATACACAACTCACTAGAGCCAATGAGCACCGATTACATCCTTATGTGTAAGGGTGTACGAGATACTATCAAACTCTAATAATTTATGCATAAGATAACATGTGGTGTCTCAGGTATAAGGATTACAAATGTGACTATACACATGAGCAGCTTTTGACATACAAATAGAATTCCATAAGCTGTACTCATATTGGTCACATTCGGTGTACTTGTTCTCTAACAAGCACCCACATGTTTACTATAGTGTCTCTACACAGATGGCTCGAGACTCACCATCCTCCCATGGAGCTAGTATAACCTGTGCTAATCTTAACGGTTTATAATTGTCCAAATATATAAACCTATGATCAGGAACTGGTTTAGGATAGATGTACTTGAGAGTTGTAAGTCTCTCTATCTCAACACTTGAGATACTACTTTCTATCATACTATCCAAGGACTTTATCATGAACAGTAATTAAACACAAGTTTACATGATAAAATTAGCCATATCATTAATGAATAAGTTTCATACATGATTATATAATGAAATATAAGTTCCCTAAACACAACCTAACAATTGGTTTTAGGGCATACTTCTAACATACTCAAGGTATACCTGGGTTCTATTTCTATCTCATAAGAGTGATACATGTGGTGAATTTATAAAACTTTGTAAAAGACTTAAAAAAGAACAAGGCTATTCTATCATTAGTGTGAGAAGTGATATAGGTAGAAAGTTTAAAAAGCAAGACATCGAAAATTTTTGTGATACACAAAGATACTCACATAACTTTTCGGCCCCAAGAACTCCACAACAAAATGGAGTGGTTGAAAGGAAGAATCGTTCTTTACAAGAAATGGGTAGAACTATGCTTAATGAACACAAACTTCCTAGACCTTTTTGGGCGGAAGCGGTTAACACCGCTTGTTATGTGGGAAATAGAGTGGTTATTAGACCCATCCTAGCCAAAACCCCATATGAGCTATAGAAAGGTCGAAAACCAAATATTGGTTACTTCAAAGTTTTTGAATCCAAATGCTTTATTTTAAATGATAAAGATTATCTTGGTAAGTTTGAGTCTAAATCTGATGTGGGTATTTTTATTAGTTACTCTACTAATAGTAAAGCTTATCGTGTTTACAACAGACGTACTCTAACTGTGCAAGAATCTATTCATGTTGTATTTGATGAAACTAATCCAATGTTGTTGAAGATGATGAACCTAGCAAATTATTATCTAACGCTAATGAAGAGCTTGACAAGCTTAACTTTAGTGATTCTTCAACAATTAATGAACCTCAAGAGGAACCAAATGAAGACCCTCCATTTGAATAAAGTGAACTTTCTAGTGAGCCTCAAAAGTTGCAAGAGTTGCCTAAAGCTTGGAGATTTGTGAAGAATCATCCAATTGATCAAGTGATTGGTGATCCTTCACGCAAGGTAAGTACTCGTTCTTCTCTTAGATATGCTTGTAACCATATTGCATTTGTTTCTCAAATTGAGCCTAAAAATTTTAACGAAGCCGAAAATGATGATAGTTGGATTATAGCCATGCAAGAAGAACTTAATTAATTTGAAAGAAACAAAGTTTGGGAACTTGTACCTAAACCTAATGACCATACCATCATAGGTGTGAGACCCCTTTCACTTTAATTATTAATTATATAAATATATGCTAGCTTATTTGTGTGGTATTAATTTTATGTTTATAATTATTTAAATTGGAGATAATAATATCTCCAATTGATTAAGTTGGGTATGATAAATTTTATTAGCTTATTGAGTTATAAATTAGTATGTTTCCGATTAATTGGGCACACTAATGTTTTCAATTATTTGTGCTTTAGATTATTATGTTATCAATTATTTAAATTGGGCATAATAATATTTCCAATTATTTAAATTGGGCATGATAATGTTCCCAACTAATTAAATTGAGCATGTTAAGTTATAAAATAGTAAGTGCATAAATAGCATTTTATGTGTGTGGTTTTGATTGTGGGGTGTAGGGCATTAGTATGGACCCATGTAGCATGGGATAATTTATTGTGCAAAAGTGCCAAGTGGCTCATTAGTGGGCAGCCACGTGGCAGCCACGGAGTGGGCCACCTCAATTGAGGTTGCTAGGTGGCAATATGAGAATTTGTCAAAGCACTCGGCAAGTGGCATTTAGCCTGGCCACTACTTTGCCACATAATAACCATGAGTTGTCATGGTTAATTGAAGTTATATAAATTGAGAAGAGATTAACACTAAGGGGCTGCTGCTGTAACGAATTAGAAGTGGGAAAAGGAAGGCCATTCGGCCAAGAGAAAAATAGAGAGAGAAAAAGGGTGGTTCGTCCAGGAGAGAGAGTACAATTCTAAGCCAAATTTTTGGGAAATTCTCCAAATTCTTCTCAAATTCAAGTCAAGAGGCCTATCAATTTAAATTTGGGGTGAGGTTCCTACTCTCGTATACCTTGTTTTTAGCTTAATTGATGAATTTATATCATGATTTGGTGAAATTGGAAGGAAAGAAAGTGTGTTTGGTTGCCTAGAAAATTCTAGGAAAATCTGGAACCAATTGAGCTCCAAAACAGAGCATTCTATTTGGGTATTTTTGACTTGGTTAGAGGCCGAATTGATCTAAATCTTCCTCATAAAAGTTGTAGGTCTTTCAATTAGCTTTCTAACGAATCCGACCTCTCCTTATTTTGAATTTTTTGTGAAACTTTATGGCTGTTTTACTCAAACTGGTTTGTCAGCGAATATTTTCGTTCAAAACAGAAAGGCTATTGTAATTGCTTATTTTGGTTATGAAAACGTTGGAATTGGGCTACGGTTGTGAAACATGAAATTGTAGAGCTTCGAATCTTCTTTTCAGAACACTAAATTTCATGAAATTGAGATAAATGAGCTAGAAGATACGGTCTAATGACTAAAAACTGTTTTTGGATGGGTTTGAATCATAAAAATGGAATTTTGGGTGTTATACCTATTTGAGCTTAAATTGCTCCAAATTTGGTTATTATCATTTATAAACATGTTTTAACATATTTGAAAAGAAAATTTTGGATTAGACATATATAAAAGATTTTATATAAAATTTTTGGGAGAAAAATGCATATTGGGCTTTATTAAAAACTTATGTAAATGTTTAATTGTTCTCCAAACTTCATGAAACTTTTATGGACACTTTGTGTACTGTTTTGAAGTATAAAAATATAAATTTTTATGATACATGAGTTGTGAAAAATTTTATTGGAGTTTTATGTAATTATAAACCTCAAATTCAAAGTTTAATCACTAAATTGAGACTTTTTCTTTTAAAATATATTTTGAGCACCTTCAAATGTGCTTATAAAATTATTATGAAATTAAAATAATTGTTTTGCCATTGTTTTCATGAAAAATTAAATTCTTAAGATTTTTATGGTGTAAAGCCTTTGAAATTGATTTTCAGACACCAAATGGTACTCGAATAAGTCCGTTAAGATTTCTGTGCAAGAAATGAATGCTGTGGACTTATGGAAATGTTTGGAACTATGTGATTGGTATATGAAATCATATAAAGCCAGTAAGAATAATAATTTCTATTATTCTGTTACATTATGAATGTATCAGTGATTATCTTGATTCTTTTGAATTCAAATATGCGAAGTAGAAAAGCTCATAACATGCTGTTATTATTCATTCTGAAAAACATGATATTTATATTTGGAGCATATTAAGTTATTATGCATAAAAATATATGCATGTGGTGGATTGTTGTGCATAAAAATATATGCATGAGATATTTGCCATACTTGTAACACAATACATTGGCATATGGCATTGGGTACAGTTACATGTGATAGCTCTAGTTAAGTGAGCAGAATGATTCATATGCATATCACTTATATAACTGTCATGCATATTATGTAACTTTGGTTGAGTTCCCAAAAAGGGGGACTGAGATGAGAAGTATGAAGCATTCGTTGCTATTTATATGCATGCCATGCATATTATAATGATTTTTGTACTAACGTTGTGAAATGAGATGTGATGAGATGACCTCGGCTGTGTTCCCTAGTTAGTGCACTAATATGTTATTTACTCATGAGTTGGGTTATAACATACACACTTCATTCGTTGGGGTGTGTTAAGGTCATAGATGCTTGCTTTTGCGGCGATATTTGCATCTTCAGGCTTAAATGCCTTAGTCTTGTGTAGACTTAAGCCCTGCGGGCTGCCTATTTGGATATGGGTCGTTATCTGTTTTGCAGGTTGAGCAGGACAGAACCTCGCAGGTATAATTGCATAAAGCATAGCCTGGATACCTGACATATGCATAAAACATGCATGAATTATTGGATATGATTAAATTGAATCATGAGGTGATGGAACAATGTTAATAAAAATATATTTTCATTGTTTATTATTTGATGTATAATCTGTGGAAATATTAAGTATGTCTTTTAAGTTATTGATATTGTAGAAAAGATTAGAAAACTTCACTGGGCATAGTGATTTGCTCACCCCTCATTTCCCCCCCAGGACCTTCAGAATCTTAGCTGGATGGAGATTGTGGGGATAGAGTTGCTCGCTTGGTTTTGTTTTTGTGGATCGCTGGAGATACTTCCATGGAATATGTATTGGAAGTTGTGGTTTGAAATTTCTGTATTAAGACTTTGGAATGGACTGTATGACTATAAGTTTAAATCTTATATTAAGTACTTTACGGGACTGGTACTTTAGGCCAGCTAGTTGTGCTTATTTAAATTTCTTTACTCCGTGGTTTGTTAAAGCTTCCGCATTACAAACTATTATCAAATCAAATCAATGGTTCCAAAGAGATAAGCACCGAGTGTTTGTGTATGTGACACCTAGCAGATTGGGGGTAGTCTGTTAGGGGTGTTACAATAGGCACAAAATGGATTTTTCAAAACAAAAAGGTTGAAGATGATAATGTTATTAGGAATAAGGCAAGACTTGTTGCACAAAGCTATAACCAACAAGAAGGCATTGATTATTGTGGACACCCCATTTTTTCCAATTATTTTTATCATATATTTATACAAATGATCAGCTTGAAGAGAGGATTATTTGGTGAGGAATTAGCCTTGTAAAGACCAAATTACCCAAATTGTCATTTTCTAAGAAAAAAGATAATTCATTATTTCATGTGTACATTTGGATTAGAATCAATCTATTTGTATTGCATTTGATTTTTGAGGTGTTTTAGAACATCCCTGTAAGTTTTCATGACATTCTGATGAGAGCTCGATAGGTAATTAGGGTTTTTACGACTTGAGGGGCATTTTCGTCATTTTTCTCGTATAATTCCGAATGACCTCCGAATTCGAAACGAATTGTTTCATTGAGTTTATATGGATGTATGAAGTGAAGTTGGAATGCTAATTGAACCTTTAAATGGTTGAGATAGATTCGCCCAAAATTGATCCCACGGGTAAAAATGAGCCGAATTAGAGTTTTATTCAAATCGACCGTGAATTGGTCATTTTCACCAAAATCAAATATTTTCAAAATATGTTTTCAAGTACCAATTTCATATTAAAACCATATTTTTAGAAGTAGTTCAAGCCTAATTGATCAATTTTACAAAACAAAGAATGGTCATATGACCAATTTTGACACAACCGGGTCAATTGACTACCTTTTTGCTAAACTCTTTGACCATGGTCAAGTATTTCTGACCCAAAAACCTTCTAAAAATGTGGAGGATCAAAACACGGTCGTTTTGATACCTGGATCATCGAATTTGGATGAGAATTGACCAAAATATGGCCAAAATATGAAATCTCATTGAAAATGGGAGAAATTGGGGAAAGTTCACAAGGTGACCGTCCTAGCTAGGACGGCCAACCGTCCAGCCCAGGACAGCCAACTGTCTAGCCTAGGATGGTCACCAGGATGTTCGACCATATTTTGCAATTTTGGAAGTTTCCCACCCATTTTGGCCGATTTGGTTCGATTTTTTGAATATAATTCGAGGAGTTTTCAGCTGGCAAACCCTAGGATGAGTGATTCTAGGCCTTTGGATCATTTTTAGATAGATTAATCCCAACCATCCATGGTTATTTACCCTAACTGTATAAGTATGCTTTGATAGAGTTAGGTTAGGGAGGTTCACAAGTAGGAATGGCAATGAGGCGGGGCGGGGCGGGTTTTCAGCTACCCCGTCCCCGTCCCCGATAAGAAAAACACTCCTCATCCCCGCCCCGTACCCCGCCGGGGTATAGAATGGTAGCCCTATCCCCGCCCCGCGGGGATTCCCCATCCCCGCCCCGTTTTCATCAAAATAATTAATACAAGTGTGTAGTGAGGTTCGAACCCAGAACACTACAAAAAAAATTGCTTTTTACAGCATTTAAAAAATGCCGTAAATAACTATTAACGGCGTTTATTAAACGCTGCAAAAAACGCCATCTACAGCGATGCCGTAAATGGACCATGTTTTTACGGCGTTTAAAAAACGCCGTAAATAATAGTTTTTACAGCGTTTAATAAACGCCGTAAATAAGTTTACTTTTTGCCGCTAAAATTTACCGGGAAAATCTTGGCGCCCTTTTTAACAAGCATTTATTATCTTTTACGGCTTTTAAAAAACGCCGTAAATAATACTTTTTACGGCGTTTAAAAAACGCCGTAAATAATACTATTCACGACGTTTTTTAAACGCCGTAAAAAGATTTATTCACTTATTATTAACGAAGTTTTTTAAACGCCGTAAACAGCTTCATTTACGGCGTTTTTGAAACGCCGTAAAAAGTATTATTTTTCAATGATTTAGAAAAACACCTTAAATAATTGTCATTTGGCGATAAAAAAAAAGTGAGAAATGGTCGCGATTTTTTTTAACGGCATTTATAAAACGCCTTAAATAATTGTTATTTTAACGGCATATTATTTACGGCATTTTTTAAACGCCGTTAATACTTTTTAGTGCATTTATAAAAACCATTAATGGTTGTCATTTTCCTGCAATGAATAGTTGTTCACAGTATTTATAAACCGCCATAAATAACATGTTTTTTACAATGTTTTTGAAATGGCGTGAATAACTCTTTAAATCTGTATTAAAAAGTGCCTATTTTCATGTCCTTATCTACTTATTCTATATTTTAATAAAAGACTACCATTTACATAGTTAATATATCATAGTGAATATACTAAAGAAATTATCACATCTATAACCAAATTCATGAAAATATATCATGGAAGAATTAAACTATATATTCAGTACCTCTAGCTACCTACTACATTATCCAATCCAAAGCAAAATTCTAAAATAGTCACACACAAAAAATTCATGCATGACTTCTAAATATCAAGAATATAAAGAAAGAGTACAACGTTCAAAGCGAATCACATGCCTTCCTATTTAAAAATAAACATAAAATTATTGACAGCAATTGCATCCATATTATGCTTCAAGAAAGAACAGGAGAAACATACCAAGAATCCAACAGCTTGTCTTATGTGCTTAAGTTCATCCCAGGACAAGCCTGCATACTGCAATTAAAAGAAAAAATCATCAAAAAAGCAATAATCAGTACAAATTATGGACTACCTTTAGCATGAAGTCATATAGTGAAGATTTTCCCAGCAAAGGACTAAGAGAAAAAGAGGAGAAAGGGAAGGGGATAGAGGGATGGGGGAGACGGGTGGGTAGCAGTAGTGTGAGGAGATGTAGCCTATCACAGGACAAAAATTGAGAGTACATCTTCTTTTGCTTGGCCACACCATAGTTCTAGTTAAGCTAACCTAGCCTTTACATATTCCCCATTGCTGAATGTACAACACTCTCGACAAAGAAGAAGGCTGCAGCAGTATATAACATTGCATTTCAGAGGTTAATTGGTAGCATATAATGTCGGCCATAACGGTTATGAAAACAATAAATGCCTCCAAATCAAT
Source organism: Hamamelis virginiana (assembly GCA_017140935.1). Taxonomy (NCBI): domain Eukaryota; kingdom Viridiplantae; phylum Streptophyta; class Magnoliopsida; order Saxifragales; family Hamamelidaceae; genus Hamamelis; species Hamamelis virginiana. The sequence goes on from JAESVK010068699.1 coordinate 29,196, forward strand.
AAAGTTCCATACTCAAGTAAGACATATTTAAAAGAGAAAAACAGTAAATGCCTAACTAATATCCAATACCATGAGACAAGATCCAGGAAGAAGTACGTGATATATGACACCACTTGGAAGCCGATTTTTTTATCACTTCACTGCACACACAAAACAACCCCCCCCAGGGCGGAAGGAAAAAAAAAGTCAAATGGGAAACATTACTGTTGATATGGTAAAGATATTCTTGTGTATTAACAGATCCGAAAGTCAAATTTCCATTCCTAAATTTCTCGATAACCAAACAAATGGTAAAAGAAATATAAAAAATGAAATAGAAATTAACAGATCCATAAATAACAGATCCGAAATTCATAAACGAAAGAGAAGAGAGGGAGATGCTCGCGAGATACGTACCTCAAGGATGTCGGAGATGATTAGGGCCAACGTCGGCATCAAATTGAGACTATGTTTGACTAGGGTTTGATGGAGAATCCTTGTGAGGCCTCCCTTTCTTCTCTTGAAGAACAGATCTACAGATCTACAAATTGAGACCAAATCAAAAGATCTACAGATCGGCAGCTTAACAATGTTCGGCGGCGAGGAGGCGAGACTGCGGTGCGGTGAACGGAGGAGCAGAGATGAAGGGTCCGGTGCGGTGAACGGCGGAGCAGAGCTGAAGGGTCCGGTGAACGGCGGAGCAGAGTGAGGTCTTCGGCTGAGATCGAGTTAGGTCTTCGACTGAGAAGATTAGGGCGCGGGGAAAGAAAAGAAAAAGAGGGAAAGGAAAATAAAAGAGAAATTTCGCGGCATATTATTTACGGCGTTTATAAAACGCCGAGAATACCTATAAGTTTTTATGGCGTTTAAAAAACGCCGAGAATACCAATATCTTTTTACGGCGTTTAACAAACGCCGAGAATACCACCTTTTTACGGCGTTTAACAAACGCCGAGAATACTAACTCACTTTTTTACTGCGTTTAACAAACGCCGAGAATACCTACACATTTTTACAGCGTTTAACAAACGCTGAGAATAAATTTACTTTTACGGCATTTAAAAAACGCCGTCAATTCATTTACGACTTTTGTTAAAAACACGGGATATATGGATGAGTGGAGGAAACTAGGGCGCGGGGAAAAGAAAAGAAAAGGAGGGAAAGGGCAATTTCGCGGCAAATTTTTTACGGCGTTCATTAAACGCCGTTAATAATAAGACTTTTTACGGCGTTTAACGCCGTTAATACTATACCTTTTTACGGCGTTTAATAACGCCGTAAATACTAATGCTCTTACGACTTATATTAAAAAACACGGGATGCATGACTTTTTTAACCACTTTTTACGGCGTTATATATAAACGCCGTAAAAAAAATGCCGTAAATACCCCTTTTTGTTGTAGTGGAACCTCATGCCTTTTATGAAAAGGCCTTACCACTAAGCTATATATAACCTTATGTTTTTAAGTTGTGATATATAATATTTAACCTTATTTCATATTCTTTTATATGATATATACTATATAATATTTAACTTTATTTCATATTCTTTTATAAATCTATACTGCTTAGCCCAATTTTGAAAAAACTTTTGATCGATTAAAATGCCCTCGCATTAAATGTTAATGACCATTTTACTCTCTTGCAATATTAATTACATGAAGTTTATCTTTACTTCATTTTTTAAGAGTCATATTTTCAATTAATTTCCTAATTCAACAAGGTATCAACAAAGTTTGTTATTTTTTTTAGTGTTTTGAATATTAAAAAAAAATAACAATAAGTTTTATCGAATAAAGAGAGAACTAACAATAAATTACATGAAGTTTATCTTTAATTCCCTTTTTAAGAGTCATATTTTCAATTAAATTCCTAATTCAACAAGGTGCTAATCGCGCGCGCACACACACACACACACACAAAGTCTATATACACACGGACACATAGTACATATAAATTTACATGCATTCAAGCATTAATATCTTGCATTACATGATACAATATGTAGTTGTTCAGTTTCTCCCTGTGACATTTTAAAAAACGACCGTTGGATGAGATGTTCCGCTTATGTAAGACGTGCATGAAATAAATCATGTTGATCCAACGGTCATTTTTTTGTAAATGCCATATTTCTTGTAAAAACTATGATATTAAATTTGCATAGTTTAAACAATTTATATGTTTTTCTCAAAAACCAACCGTCAGATCTATGTGATTTTTTGCATGCACAATGTGTTTATATGGAATATCTTATCCAACGGTCCGTTTCACAAAATAGTAACCCCATGTTAACATTTGTACAATATGAATAAGAACCATATGATACACAAGTTTAAACAATTTAAATGTTTTCTCAAAAACCAATTGTTGGATCTATGTGATTTTTTCTATGCACAATGTGCATATATGGAACATCTTATCCAACGGTCGGTTTCACAAAATAGCACTCCTATGTTAACATTTGTACAATATGAACAAGAACCATATGATACATAGCTTAGATGACCAACATAAGTAATTTTTGTTATAATGGATAAGGTCAACTGACCGTTGGATCGCTATGATTTTTTGCGAGTATGGCAAAAAATTTATTGTTAGTTCTCTCTTTATTCGATAAATTTTTTTGTTATTTTTTTTAAAATTCAAAACACTAAAAAAATAACAAACTTTGTTGATACCTTGTTGAATTAGGAAATTAATTGAAAATATGACTCTTAAAAAAGGAATTAAATATAAAGTTCATGTAATTAATATTGCAAGAGGGTAAAGGGGTCATTAACATTTAATGCGAGTGCATTTTAGTCGATCAAAAGTTTAAGTAGTATAGATAATAGATTTATAAAAATAAATGAAATAAAGTTAAATATTATATATCACAACTTAGAATCATAAGGATATACATAACTTAGTGGTAAGGCCTTTTAATAAAAAGCATGAGGTTGTAGGTTCAAACCTCTCTACATATTTGTATTAATTATTTTGATGAAAATGAATCAGGGATGGGGAATCCCCGCGGGGCGGGGAACGGGGAATCCCCGTGGGGCGGGGAAAATGAGCGGGGCGGGGCGGGGCAATGGGGTGGGGCATGGTAAACCCGTCCTCGCCTCGTACCCCGGCAAAATTTTATTGCCCCATCCCCGCCCCATACAAACTTCAAAAAAAACCCGCCCCTATAGGGGCGGGGCGGGGCGAGTCCCCGCGGGGATGGGGAAAATTGCAATCCCTATTCACAAGAGGTTTAAAGGATTTAGGGTTAAAGAAGGAGGCTACAGATCTGGGTTCATCTCTTGAGGGAAAGGAGGAGGATTCAAAGCAAAGGAACTTGAAGGAGGTTTGCAAAGAAGAAAGAAGAGAGGTAAATCTTCCATACAAACATTTTTTTTAATTGATATTCATGTAAATCGTCCATGTAATAGTAGAACTTAGTTCATCTATGTGTAAGATGAACTAACTTCTATTTTGTATGAGTTTATTATGCGTGTTAGAATAGGTTTCTTTCTTTTTCTTATTTATGTTAGTATGCATGATTAGGATTAGCTTTTTTATGATTTTATGTGAGTATGCATGATTAGGGTTAGTTTCATTGTGATCTTATGTAAGTAAGCATGATTAGGGTTAGCTTTGTTATGATTTTGTATGAATATGCATGATTAGGGTTAGTATTGCTATGATTTTATGTGAATATGCATGATTAGGGTTAGCTTT
>JAESVK010068701.1:0-13998 GCA_017140935.1 Hamamelis virginiana
TTTTTTTTTTTTTTTTTTTTTTTTTTTCTCTCTATTTTTTAATGTATGTTGGACTACTAAGAGCATCTCCAACGGGAGAGCTAAAGCTTCAGCTAAAGCCAAATTTTGGCTGAACCCACAAAACCAGTGCTCCAACGGTTCAGCCCTACCATCAGCCAAATTTAGCTTGAGCTAAAACTTCAGCCAAATTTGGATGAGGTTTTAGCTTCAGCTAAATGGTGCCAGGTCAGATTCTCATCTCATTCCCATCCAAATTCCCAACATATCCTTCAACGGTAACAAAAATATAAATGAAGAATTCCAATAACTCACCGGAATAGCCACCGTGCCGATGAAGACCCACGGTCGCCGGAGCAACATTTTCTGCATTCAACCATGTCCAAACTAGCAAAGAACAGAAATTTTATGGCTAAAAGGAAAAAAGATGAAATCTTTTCTCATTATTGATGATTATCGGTGAGGATTTCTCCCTCACACACACACACATACACACACACACACACACAGCTCACCGCTGGCGCGATCGAGAGAGAGAGAGAACCAGAGCTATGTGCACACCGCCGGCGCGATCGAGAGAGAAAGAACTAGAGCTCTGTGCTCACCGTCGGCGCGATCGGGAGAGAGAGAGAACCAGATATCATCGAATTTGGGAAACCCAAACGGAAGTGTCCGATCGGATTGCAGAGAGGGGATCATCGCCGGGAACCCAAATCGCCTGAGAAAGAGAGGGAGAGGGAGAGATGAGATGGAGGAGGGATCGAGAGACGAGAGAGGGATAGATGAGACCGAGAGAACTGGATTAAGAGATGAGATGGTGTAGACATCCATTTTTGACCATGAGTATGGTCATGAATGGTTGCCTATGTTTAAAAATGAAATAGGGTGTCAAAACCGTAAGTTGCCAGTTTTACCCTTTGTGGGTAATTAGGTAGAGGTCATTATCACATGTAGGTTTTTAAGTCAGATTGAATCGGTTCTTTTTGCATTAGGTCTTTAGAGAGTCTAGGAACATCCCTGCAAAATTCAATGGCATTCTGAGCCAGGCTTGATAGAAAATAAGGCTTTTTGTGACTGAAGGGCAGTTTTGTCCTTTGAATTACAAAAGCTCTGAATGACTGTCGATCTTGTCTCGAATGGTCTCGAAGCTTTGGCATAGATATTTAAAGTGTGTTTGGTAGCTAAGTTGATCAGTGGCAAGATCTGTGGAGCCTTCTGGCTTATATTTGGCTCTCAAGGCTCTGAAGACCCTTTCAAAGCCCAGATTAGGGTTTCGACCGGAAGCGACCGAGATTCGATATTTTTATCAAACCAAAGCCTTCAAAAGCTTCAAAACACTTTCCTAAAACATTTTAAAACTTATTTCGAGAAGAAGAAATGATTTCGAAAGCAATCGGTTAGCAAATTTCAAAACCCTAATTTGGGCCCAACAGGCCCTAAACAGCTAATCGGTCGACTTTTCCCTAAAAATTTGACCTTGGTCAATGCATTTTCACTTCAAACACTTCTAAAAACATGGAGAATCGAATCACGATCGTTTCGGCGCTTGAATCGTCAAATTTGGACTTAAAACGGGCCTGAAAAGCCCAAACCGGATCAAAACGGGTTGAGATAGGCCCATACAGGCCAAAAAAGGCATGAGGGATCGATGGCCGTCCACCTAGGGACGGCCAACCGTCTATGAAGGACGGCCAACCGTCCTAGAGTGGATGGTCGTCGATCATTTTTGCCAAAAAATGCATATTTCAGAGTTTTTTTCCCGCCAGGACTCTTCCAAGCCCTGCCATGTGTCCAGTTCGGCCATGGGGACTTTTGGATGAGTATGAACACCTTGGAAGACTGATTTTGAACCCTTGGATCATTCCTAAGGAATTCAAACTCATTTATTGATCAAACTCAGGCCTCCCTATAAATAGAGGGCCTTGAAATCAGTTTCAACACACAGAAAAAAGCTTTAGAGAGCTAGCTTGGAGAATAGAGGCTTGAGCAATTGCACAAGCTTCCCCCATAGCATTCTAGCTTAAGTTTTAGAGTCCTTGGAGCTTGAGGAGAAGGCTTGGAGCTTGAGGAGAAGGCTTGAAGCAAGGAGGCAGAGAAAGAGGTTAGTAGAGTTTGTAGTTTTGCATTTTTCTTCTTCTTCTTCTTCTTTTTCTTCTTCTTCTTCTTTAATCATGCTAGATTAGGTTTTTATTTCCCTAGTATGTATAGGATTTAATTTATTATTTCTCTAGCATGCATAATAGGATTTAATTCATTATTTCTCTAGCATGCATAATAGGATTTAGTTTATTTCTTTAATATGCATAATAGGATTTAGTTTATTTCTTTAGTATGCATGATAAGATTTAGTTCATATGATTAGAATAATAGGGATTAGTTTATTAAACTAGTTTTCTTTTTTAATGCATGATAGGAATTAGTTTTATAATATGTATGCATACCTCTCCCTCTTTTCTTCCACTCTTCTTTGATCATGCCATGTTAGGATTAGATATTTGGGATTTATTTCATGTCTAGAATATATACTAGGAAGTTAGGATTATGCATGTTATTTTTTAGTTAGGAAATCATATTAGTCCATCTCTTTGAGTCATTTTGCATATTGTTACCATGTTAGGATAAAAATTGAAAGTTGTATATTAATAGTTAGTGATTAGGTTTATTTATATCATTATTTTAATTGTGTCTTGGTTGAAATGCTATATGAATTGTGATCGAGGGAGCGAGCAAAGGTAAGTCTCTTCCCTTGCGAGAGAATTAATTGTTTTCAAGCATGATGCATGATTATTTTGATATATCATACTAGGTTACATATTAGGTCATTTTCACTCCTTTTATTCTTTTATTTTATGGGTTTTAAACCCACTTTTTGATTACTTTCAAATCTGTTCATGGATTTAAAGTGGCCTTAAAGTGGATTAAAACTCACTTTTTTAGGTCTAAACTAACTTAGAAACATGCCTAGGTTCACATAGTTTGATTAGATTGCATTTATGGCATTTTTCATGTATTGTTAGCATTGTTTGTTGTGTTTTTTATTTATTTTACTTAAATTCCAGCAAGCATATTTTAGTATTTTAGGTATTTAGATTAACCTAGGATTAGCTAGAAACCCTAGGATTAGGGGGGTCATTTGACCCCACTTAGGACTCTTCTTTGTTGTAAGAATTACAATAAGAATAGAGTTCTATTTTACCTAGGATTCTACTTCGAGAATAATTCTAAAAGTGATTTTGAAAGAATTCAAAATGGAATGAAATTTCATCTCTCATGACAAGTGTTTTAATCAAACTCAAACTCTCGAAGCTAGAGTCCAAGATAAGATAGAATTTCTACGATTATGTGGTTTATTACAATATGAGCGTCCTAGGGTAATCGAACTACGTGGACTTTGATCTTTGTCAAGCAATTGATAAGGTACGTAGGCAGTCAATAGGGCGCAAGTCCAATCTTAGGTTGACTTCTAGTCTCCTAAGACCCTTAGGATTGTGTATACTTTTGTACTACATATTATTATTATTATTATATATTATATTTCATATTTTGTGGTTGATTAGATATACTAGGATTGTTTTGAAAAGATTTTGATAAAGCCCAAATCTAATTAGGAAACCTTTAATTAGGGCGAAGTGGGTAGGCACAAGGAGTTCCTTGGAACATTCCCATTTCGTAACCTAGCCCCCGAATCCTACTTTGGTTCGAAAACTTGCCTTTTTCCTAAAAATATGGAGACAATGTTTTATTAAAAATTAAACTCTTTTTGTGATTTCCTTGTTCCCTAAAAATAAGGTGGCGACTCCCAGTTTTTGCAAACTTTCATCCTTTTTCAAAAACCCAATATTTAGTGGATAATAGAGAAGGATAAAAGTGGATAATAGAGAAGGATAATCGAGAAGGATAAATCGTGACGGATAAACATCATCCACAATCCACTCAAGAAAACACTCCCCAAAAGTGAACGAGAGGCCTCCCGATCCAGGTTGGCTGGTTCACAGATGGATGAGGGTTTTTTTGTTAAAACCCACGACCTGTGTGACTGATATGAGGCTGAATTTTTTTTTTTATTATTTGTTTCTTGTATCACAAAGACACAAACGGTCACAAACGGCATGTGAAGAGTCAAAAATTGTGAAATTCATGTGATTAAGAACGAATGAGCTCAAATTGAATCCCAACTTTTCGTTATTTTTTTTTAATTATTATTTTTCAATAAAACACTCGAAGTGCGTTGTGACGATGAAATTTTCTTATCAATAGACAACGGAACACAAATTGAATATATTATGTAATTTAAAAAAAATTCAAAATTTAAAGTTTTAATTTTTTTTTTTGTTTTTTTCCGGTTAAATTTGGGTAATTGTGGTGGGAGATAGAGGAATGTATAATTGTGTAATTATTGTGGACGAATAGGGGTAAATTGAGGAAAATGTAGTTAAGCTAAAAAAATGAAGGATGTACCATTGGAGCTCGTCTAGCCAAAACTATAACTAAAAACACTGTAACAAGCTAAAATGACACTGTAGCAAGCTAAATTTAGCTTTAGCTCCCCAAATTTAGCTTAGACTATTGGAGATGCTCTAACTAGCAATCTTTAAGCCAAATAGTTAAAAATAGAAACAATAATTATATAAGAAATTCCCTAATCTTAGTGTACGCGAACTCAGGATGCAACAATTCACTTGCATGCTTAGATAAGATTGCTTATACCTTAATATCGATTGTAACTTAGCATTAGAAGCATTTAATTATTCATTTTGACGTTTCCAGGTGACGAGCGGCCCATCGAAAGTGTTAAAAATGCAATGGGAGACCAAGCAAGTCGGCAGCTATCATGAAGATCACAGAACTGTATAATGATTAAAAAGAACTCGAATATAAGAAACTTCTGGGGGTTATTTTCTTTGCATTAATGTAACAATGTAATAATGGATGCATCAGTGCAAATGTGATTCTAAGTGTGTTCTCAAATTATATGATGAATTGGTCTTCTTTGATTATGTGAATTTATATTGTGACTCAATTGTAATTTACAATGCATTTGATCGGATTTGATTATAAAAGGTTGTGAACATCCAGGTTGACTAAACGTTTAACTCTTTTAGTCATCTATTATGGGGAAATTCGGTTGAATGCATTTCTATGCCGTTAGAACGACTGTAATGTTTCTAAAAGGGCCGAGACTGGGTTTTAAGGCATGTGTGCATTGATATTTAATGAGCCAGATCGAGAAAAATAAATACTAAGTAATATATAATCCAAGTTTAGCTTTACATATAAGCCTAGCTTCATTGAACTTAATTTGAAAGTGAATTTTATGGCATTGCAATATGCTTTTGAAGCTGAATGTACCTTTTCCTGCGCGGGCATATTACATATATGTTTGAGTGCTCACATAAGGAAAATACTTGAAATTCAAGTGAGATAAGTAATCCACATATATTAGACATGGATAACATAACAAAACAACAGAGGTTACAATCTTTCCATTACATTGTTTTTGCCGGTACATATAATTTGCAACCATAACAGCCCAGTACTTCTTAAAAGTGTCATTTTCGGACTACCAAGAGCAAAACAATAACACCTAATTAACATATAATAGATCGATACATTTTTCGGATTTAGTTTTCCTTAAATTTTCACATTACAGTGAAGGCCTTCTTCCCATCATCAGAAGATCGAGGTGGCTCATTGTCTTTAACAATGGCCTGCATAATACATCAAATAAAATAAGCCAAGTCACAAACTCACAGTTATAGATCAATACTTGTGTTCAGCTCAATAGAGAACTCTGTTATAGATCACTAGGCCCAGGAAGTAAAGTACTTGAGAATACTGAAAAAATAAAATATGTGTTATGGATCACTATTCTACACGGTATTAACCATAGTTGTTTTCTTTTTTTTTTTGTTTTTTTCATTTGGTTTGGGTTTTTTTCGAATTGATATTAATAAAATTCAATGAAAATAGTTCTATAAAAAAAATATATATATATTTGTATTTAGAAGCTCTTTGTGTAGTTAGGTGTTAAAAATGAAAAATAATAATATTTGATAACTCTCCCACGAGTGAAATAAATTTCTATTTACAAGTTTGCCATAGTTTGTAAAATACACATTCTACTCAAGGGCAATAAACTAGCTTGTAGCAAAATTACACAAACCTTACCAAGTTCATCATGAAATGGTTGCACAACGAATGTAGGTTTTATTATGTGCGTGCCACTTGCATTCAAATCAATCCCCTACAAATGCATTCAGAAGGGGCTGTGAATACATAAAAATTACACCGATTATATAATTACAATGAAATACTCCACTCCACCTGTGTTGTCATTTGTGCATTGTACTGTCTGGGATAATTTTGTTGTAAAAGTGCTTGAAGGCTTTGGATGTTCGTAATGAATATTTGTTTAAAATTAATCCTATAAATAAACCTTCACCTACTCGTAGTTATGTGCATTTATCTACATATATAATTTACTATAAAATGAAATATTTTGCTTGGGAGTAACAGGTACTTATCATGGGAAGTTGATTTTGATCCTAATTATTGTTATATCCAATACATTGGAAAAAAACATAATATCATGACAAATTGTAAAGCATGGTCAAATTTTCAGTTTAAAGGATAGGTTAAAAATAGCCACTATTTTTTATAACGCTTTTGTAAAATCCAACATGGATGTTGTATATTAAAAAAATCCAACGTTGGATTAAATACCATTCTTATGAATGTCATGTCTGCCAAAAATTAAGTCAATCGAAGATTAGGATTTGCTTTATCTATAAATATGAGATTTTTTGTTAATTAGAAATGGGAGTTTATGGATCGAATAGCTATTGGTTTTCGATCGACTTGATTTTTGGCAGATATGACATTCATAATGAGGGTATTTAATCCAACGGTGAGTTCTTCAAAATAAAACTCTCATGTTGGATTTTGCAAAAGTACTGTAAAAAACACAATTAAAACTCTATCTATATTCTATGTAAACAAATTAGACCTCACTATATGGCTACAGAATATTGGCAAAACAAAATGTCAACAGTAAAATCCATAAAAATTTTAAAATAAGAGGCTCCATAGTGTTAATTGGTTGGGTTAGATAAAGAAATTGATTTATGCTCTTTTCAATGTCATCTAGCTGAGCATAATTAGCTATGTTAATGTCACCTTAAGACATCACCACAATGAAAAGAAAATTTCACCTTAAGACAATAAAACCATGCATACAGTGTACACTTAGATGGGGTAATTTTACAATAAAGTAGCCTAACATATGAGTTGGGTTATACTTCTGCATAATTGATATATCCATGAAAATGCCTTTATAATTAATTGGACAGGTTCTGTTTACACATATTTTTATACATGATTCACAAAATCCAACATTGGAGATGTATTTTGAGAAATCCACCGTTGGATTAAATGCTCCTCTCATATACATCATGTCTATAGAGTATCGAGTCAATCGGAGATTAGGAGCTACTTTACCCATAACTGTGAAAAATTATGATATTTTTTATTTATTGGAAATATAACTTTACGGATCAAATGACTACTAGTGTCTGATTAGTGTGAGTTTTGGCAGACATCATGTTTATGAGAGGGGCATTAATCTGCCGGTGGTATTATTAAAATATAACTCCAGTATTAGGTTTTGTGAACCATATATAGAAATATGTGTAAACCAAACATGGCCCTTTACAATAATAGGATCTGTTAATTAGTTATGTTTTACTAAAAATCAGCTAACATGAGTCCCATATAATGCAATCATCCATATATGTATGTGCGTATGTGCGTGTAGATATATATATATATCAATGCATCAAGTGAGAATATGAACTTGGTGTAAGAGAGGGGATGAGAACCTGGTTTTTGGATTGGAGGAAAGATGAGGAGAGAGAGAGCCGAGAAGAGAGAGCACCGAGAAGTGAGGAGATCACAATTTGGGGGGAAATCGAATTTGGTTTGGGCGGGATTGTCACAATCAAGTCGCCAAACAGGAATGCGTTTTTGTCACCGTTAGAAACTTTAGTCCAGACGAGGTTAATTTTGGAATTAAAATACTGTGAGCCTTTGATCATCTGAAGTGCTGATGTGGCACCATCCAGACTGCAAGCAGCAAGGTACGGATAAAATGATAATCGGCAACGAAACCAAACGCGTTTGGAAGGTGGTAGGAGTTTGGTTTTTTAATAAAGTGTTGTGCATGCTGATTGTCTGATTGCTGCATGCATGGGCACGCAGAGGAGGGCCCACATTAATTTGGGTGCATCTAGTAAAATTAGTTTCGCGTGTAAGTAAAAATTGAAAATTGAAAATGGTGGAAGAAGACGAAGAGGAAGGGAGGGTCTCCTCTGGTTAATTATTTGGTTCTGATTCAATTCCACCACAGGGAAAGGAGAGAGAGAAAGGAAAGAAAGAGGAATGAGCGAGGTAGCCGACACACGAGCAGAGTCAAGCCACCCCTGTAAATAAAGTCAAAAGCATCACGCGCACTGTTCCCCAACTGCTTCTATCTCTCTCAACTTGGAAATGAAGGGTCCCATCATCCCACGGGCCATGACGCATGCCGAGAGAGAGAGAGAGAGAGAGGTGGTTCATTACTCCATTTTGTCATGGCACGGGAACAGAATGCCTGGCTATCCACGGGGGGCAATTGGCCGGGCTTCTCATGGTGCATGCATGTATATGTAAAATGAAAAAGAAACATCTTATTCTATAAATATACCTACCGTACATTTCATTTTAAAAAAAAAACAATGTGATTAGAATATTTTGAGGAATGAATTTTTAAATAAGATATATTTTTTTATGTATTATTATCTATATAAAAAATTACACTAATTTAACTTTCGGTGCATGTTTGAACATGTCACAGTAAAAAAATTATTATAATTATTTATAATAAAATTTTTAAAATTTTAATTACTGAATCACTGTGGCTTTTAACATAAATAATATACATAAGATCTTTTCCATTCTTTCTCGATTTTTTTGGGAGATTTTTGAAAATTATAAATTAAATCAGTCATAATTGAACATGTGGTAGAAATAGCAGGAAAAAAATAAGGGCGAATTACAAATACTCCTTAATATAATTAAGGAAAAATTATCAAAAGACCTTAAATATGATCTTATTTATCAAGGAGTGGAATAAGATGCTGTACCAATAGCTCCCTACAAGTCAAATATAAAGTCAACTAGAATATTACATTATCTATTATACCACAATTCCTTAATTTCAACAAATTTGTTAATTTCTTTTAATTGGCTGTTTTAAAATTAAATATTTATGGACGTTTTTTATTTGAAATTTATGCTAAATGTTTTAGATATATATGGTAAGTTTGTTTGAATTTGAATTGAGATTAAAAATTTTATAGAGTTCATATTACCTAAACATTAATGGTTTGGTTTTGGATTTTTTAAATCTAAACGGGAGAAATATATATACTTGTTGCTACTGATCTTTTTTTGTTGTGAAGATTATTGGTTGATGAAGTTGGGCATTTGCTAAATTTCAAATATTGTTGAAAGATGTGTTCTCTAAACTTGATTTATTTTCGTTTTCCAATTGATCATGTTGTACAGATATACATGTATATCTGTAGAATGGACATACTATATGTATTTAAAACTTTCAAATTCAAATTTTGTTTTACAGGTATATATCTATATCTGTAAAACGCCATATAATTATGGTTCAGAACCTCATCTTTTCAAAACAATTTCTCTATTTCTTTTCTAAATAAGATTATACTTTACTTCCTTTTAAGAAGAGTTAAATTACTAAACTAGACATATCTAATTATTAACTATTTAATAACAAATTTATAATTTTATCAAATACCAAAAATACCGATGCAGTATTTTTGTTATTTTTCGATCAAAAATACCCTTGAGATATTTTTCTACTTCCATTTTTGTTATTGGAAGATTTTACATATATCTTGGTGATAATTATTATTTTGCAAAATGATTGAAACTTACATATATCATTGTAATGGGTTGTTGATGTTTGAAAGCCTATTAATAGTTTTATATTAAAATTTATTGATTTCAAATGAGAAGAAAAAAAAAAAGCATTAAATTGAGTGAGTAGATAAATTCTACTGATTTACTCATAATTTTTTTTTTTCATAGAAAAATTGTTATAAGTGATCAATTTAGTTTTAAAATTTTGTTCTTAATTTTTATTATGTTTTTGAGGAAGCTTATACAGAAAAAGAAAAAGAAAAATGAAATGCAAATTAGATGGCCAATTTTATCTTTAGGGAGAAATATTTTATTCCAATCTGACCCTCATTTTAAAATTTCAATATTATGACACCTATAACCTTAATTTTTTTAAAAAAATAAAATTAGCATTAGTATTTACCAAAAGCCATTGTTTTGCTAAATGTATTTTTAAAAGTCACTTTTAGGAATCACCTGGCCCAACAAAAGAATTTTTAAAATAAAAAGTTTTGCCAAACACCACCTTAACAAGCTATAAAATCCTTCTTACAAGATATGAGGATAGTATCCGATCCTTCCAGGGTTAATTAATTAGCTGATAAGATCATTTGACTAGACAATGTATGAAAACTCATTGCTAATCAAGGACCCAATAAGAGAGATCCTCACTATGGAATTTAGGCAATGAGACCAAAACTTATAAAAGCTAAGCCTATATGGCTATATCATCCAATCTTAAAAGGTATACGATATGAAAGTGAGTGATTGTATGTTAAATTCTCCCAACTGAGAAGGTACCAGTTAGCTAGCTTGCTGGTAAAGTCTCTTGGTAATTGTATCAGAGACCTGCATTCATGTCTCACCTTCATCAAAGTGGTGAGAGTTTAAGGGAAAGAAAATGACTACCTTCTATTGTATAGTTCATAAACCTAATAAACTTCTTGAAAAAAAAAAAAAAATTCTCCCTGCAGACCTAACTGTTGGAGTCGCACCGTATCATTGTTTAGCTTAGAGAAGGTTGATTTCATCTTCCAAGTTAATTGAAAGCTTTTTGGTCTAATATATAGCAAGACTACAGCAGAAAAAATGAATTTAATTGAATGAGTTTAACAGTATAATTTATTTATTAATTTTTTTTTTTTGAAAAAAAAAAAACATTCTTAATTAATTAAAAGTTTTGTTTTGTTTTTTAATTGAATGATATTAAACTTTGATCGAAATCAAATGATGGGGCAAGCCAACCAGATTCTTTTCGTAGGCTTGAAGTATCAAATAAGACCCTATAATTGCAGATCTAATATTATATCATTTGTATAAATACTAACCGGACTGAATTGATGGGTAAGAGAGAGGAGGGGATCCTAATTAACTTCTAATCTAGTTTTGCAATGAGTGTCAAGTTACAATTTTTTATAAATTGATTCTACTTTAATTAGTTTAAAATTTTTACTTTTCATTTTTGTCTATTGTTATGTTTCGTAAACATAATGAGCGAGATCTACAATCATATGACATCCATATAGTTCACTCCGACATTTAGACAACAATAAAGTTGGTAAGATAGACACCGGTACTTACACCCATGAGATCTAGAAAAAAAACCATTTACTTTAAATGAATTTTTATTTAAATGATAAAAAAGCCATTTATTTAATGTTACACGGGAATGAGGATTCTCTGCTTGAGTTTGCTTGGTGCTTGGGTGATGTGTCATAATCTGGATCATCTGCACATCACCCAAGTAAAAAACAGAGCATCCAGATCATAACACATCACTCAAGCATATCCAAATCCAAGCAAATGATTCAGACTCGTTACATGGGAGAGGTGGAGGGTAAAATTCTTTCAATATAACTAAATAAAAAAAATAAAGAAAAAAAAAAATGATGAATCTTTTATCGGTGGGTATTTCATCTTCTCTCACAAGATATGCAAGAAATGGGTTTCACACTTTTTATGTGAGTGGATAAAAAAAAAAATTCTCGGCCACTCCTACTCAATTCTTCATGTGCTTTTATTTATTTAAGTTGTTTTATAACACCTCAAATCTCTTTTGGAGGGAGGTGTCCAACAAAGCACCAACAGGTGTCTCTATCATCCACATCCATCTTCATCAGCGCGCAGCCATCTCTTTTGGGAAGAGAAGAGATTGCGGTGTGCGTGCCGTGTGCGCATTAAAATATACTCCATTCAAACAAGTTTACAAACGTGAGCCACCTGGATTTAATCTAATGCTCTTTTGCAGCTGTATATATATATATGATGAAGCTGTTTAGATCCTAGCAATGATTGTGTTCACTAAAATGTTCCTTTCTTAGCTTTAATTTGCATGAACGACCCTTTTTACATTACGTCTAGCGGTGGGATACTACCACAATGTATTGGTGCGGCTGCCATCCTCTTTTGACAAAAATGTCATGCCCTCCATTGCTTCTATTTGACCCGTGGAAAGCGGTCGGTATATATATATATATATATATTTGAAAATCATCTCCACATACATATATATCTTCACATACATATAAATATATTTATTTTAATTAAAATAAACATGAAATTAATAAATAATTATTGAATATTTATTTTTAAAAATTGATCGATGAATATGCATGATTGTAAAAGTTACAGCAATCAATTTCTTAAAAAAACTATTTTACATACCGTCGATCTGTATTTTAAGAAAGATAAATTCAAAATTTAAAAGAATCTTGAAGTATAAAAGTTAAATATATAAATAAATAAAATAAAAAATTCCAAATGAGGTAGCTGCCCCACTCACCCTTGAATCGGAAGGGCAGCCTCAGACCCATTGTATTATATTAAACGGTGGGTCATAAATGAAGCATTAAGAGTAGTACTACTCCTTAACCACCTCTTTTCAGGTTTGAGGACTAAACGTAACCCAATTGTGTCATGACTTGAAAGCCTTTTTGGTTCTCTTTCTCAGTCTCTCTTTCTGTATCAAGAACTATGTAAGCATATGCTTAATTACATGCTTACATGCGTATCTTATAATTATAGATTAGTTTCATGCTCATATAATCTCATATATGCTAATATAAGATGTACTTGATGTACAGTTATTTCGAGTGATCTCTATTGGAGCAACTGCAGAACATATTTTAAAAATCCGATCGTTAGATTAGATTCCCCTCTTTCAAATGTTATGTCTGCAAAAAAATCAAGATAATCCGATGGTCAATTTTTGAAAAATATATATTTGTTTTACAAAATGTCTCAATTTTTTCACAGTTTATTTTTTAAAAAACTGACTCTTGGATCATCGGGATTTTTTGTAGACATAGCATTCTTAAGAGGGGAATCTAATCTAACAGTCAGATTTTCAAAATATACTCTGCAATTACCCAAACGGAAATCACCTAATGCAACTTTGCGTCAAGTGCACCTTATATTAGCATCTCCGTACATAACTTTATGCACATAAATGCTAGCCGGATCATTCATTTATATAGAATCCCGATCTAGTAAGCATAAAAAATCAGCATGAAACTCATAGGGAATTGTGGAATGCAAATTTTGAAAAACCGACCGTTGGATTATATACGCTTATTATGGATGTCACGTTTGCCAAAAATCACAATGAACTAATGTAGGCATCTCAAAATACAAACAGTGAAAAATTCTGACAGCTGAAAACTGTTACATTTTTTCTCAGTGACATATTTGAGAAATAGTCCGTTGGATTAGATATTATGCATATGCATGCCAATAATCACAGTGATCTAATGGTTGGTTTATCAGATATGTCACTAAGAAAAATTGTAATAGTTTTTAGCTGTCAGAATTTTTCACAGTCTGTATTTTGAAATGCCTACATCGGATCACTGTTATTTTTGACAAACGTAACAAGAGTATTTAATCCAATAATCATATATGACTAATGACCACAGAAGATGGAAGTTATTCTTTCACCATTTACACCCGCTGGAATACTAGATCGATGCTCAAAATCCCCACTTACACCTGCATTTGTTTGGTAAGGGAAGATATAAATGAAGAAATTGCTGTTCC
>JAESVK010068701.1:18998-35461 GCA_017140935.1 Hamamelis virginiana
AATGGGCATAAATTTTCTCAAAACATTTGGACCACCAAGCAAAATTTGGGGTGGGACAAAGTTAATTTCTTATGATTTATGATTCAAATCTCCCAAAAAATCTTATTGGACCAATTTAGAGGGTTTTTTTTTTTTGTCACGAAAATTGGTGGTTAGAACAGTAAATCCTGATTTAAATATTCATGCTAATTTTGTTATAATACATAGGTTTATATCTCTTTCCTTTGATAAATTTGATAGTCCTAACCATTAATTAATTGCCTGCAAGATTATGGTAACCTTGTGCCTATCAATTAAGTATCAAACACTCCAATAGGATGGGGGACATATAGAGGACAAAGGATGACATCAGAAGACCATCCCTATCCTCGGGACAAACTTTTTTAAATGAATAGCTAATTTTTAAAAATTAAGAAAATGCCTCTAACTTAATTTGGTTGATATTGCTTTGTTTGAAAACTATCGCGTGAGCACCCAAAGGCAAAGCGTGTTAATACATGAACATGCTTCTCCCATAAAAGCACATAAAGTGCTTTTTTTAAGTAGGTTGCTAGGGATGTCAACGTATGGGTGCTTGCCTGTGAAAAGTATAGTGCAATCCAAAGCATAGAATCTATCGACTGCAATTAAGCATAGTAATTCATGTAAGTCCCATGATAATATCCTCAGGGATAGGGAGTTAGGAAAGATTTCAAATCCTTTTGGAAATTGTTCAATAATGAAAAAAAGAAATAAAAATCCAGTGGTTGTTTTGAGATTTGGTTGTGTAATATGCACAAAAATTGTTTGAACGTCTTAACAGTAAAATAAATGAGCTGGGATTTAGGGTTCATTCAGCCCACATCTTTGGTTCTAATTTCTCACACTTTTAAACACATCCAGATTATATTGAAGAATGATATGGATAGAATATTTAACAATGAAACCCAAATTATTTACACGCCCAAATTACATTGAACAATGGTTTGAGCGGGAGATTTAACAAAAAAAATCATCATGCTTTAAAATTATAGGATATTAATGTTAAACATTCTTTTAGACATTTTGGCAAACACTTGGAATGCTTTTAGTGCTAAGCGCCACCTGTGCCAAGAAATCCGGTCTGCAGGTGATCAAAGCTAGCCAATCCTTATGGATCTGAGCAAATACTGTGTTTATCATCAATATCTAAATCTGTCAATATAGGAAATAGTGTGAGAAGTCATATACCTTAGATGTGGATTAAGAATCCCTCATCAATCCCAGCTGATGGAGCTTAGCTACTCATTGAATTGAAAGCATGCAAGCAATATTGAAATGGAAATAAACTGAAGACATTGAATCTGAAATGAAAACTTTGAAATCTAATTGCATAAACTGAAAATAAGTTCAAATCTGTTCTAATACAAAGAGAAATTAAACAACTAAATTAAGTTACAGCTAAAATTAAACTTGAAATGAGCTAAACTATTCCTATAGAAATTGAGAAGGAAGAGAGATAAGAGAGAAAACTAAAAATCCTAACTTAAGTTAGCTGCTGAAGTGAAGAACTGTTCTCCAGAAAACCCTTCGCAAAGTATTTATAGGTCTTGAAGTGAAATGACTAAAATACCCCTAAAAAAGTCACAAATTCTGCAAATTTAGCTAAGTCGGTTAGCATTACAAATAATGGTATAAGGTCCATTATCGGTAATGGTCTTGTGGATGCTTTATTCATGGTGAAGAAATCTCCCATTACTAATAGTGCTAAATTGCAACTATCGATAGTGGATCAAATCTGGTGCATGATGACTCGCTACTTGCAATACCGATAATGTGAATCATCAATAGTGCTGCGTTTTTGGAACATTTGAGGATTGAATTCATGATAGGATTATTGATAATGCAAGATGAGACTATCGATAATAAGAGAATACATGAGAAAACTTGCTGCAACTTCTTGCCTTCACTATCGATAGTGATACTTTGCCTCTTATCGATAATGCCCCAAATCTGGATCAAAGTTGCTGCTACTAATGCTCGAATAACACCACCATTACCGATAATAGAAAGCTCTATTATCGGTAATACATGCTTTCTGAAATTTGATGAAATCCATTTCTGACTTGATTTTACTTCTCAACCGATAATGGTAGAGACCATTATCAGTAAAGCTTGTTTTTTGCTCCTGATTTGCATCTTGAATCATACTCAACTTGCTTCAAAACTTTCCTCTTTTGAATGCTTTTTCTCGCACTTTGCATCTCCCAATATTTGCATTAATTTTCACTCCAATTGCACAAAATTCCTACAAGATTGAAAACAATGAACATAAGAAAAAACACTAATAAAAAGCTATCAACATGCATAAAAAACTAACCATTTGGATTGTTCAATCTCAATTGGAAATGCATGATTGCGAGACAATCAACGGGTCACACGCTTAATTCGCCCTGTTTCTATTGGGGCGAGTTTAGGAAAAAAATTTAAAAATTCTATAGAGTTTGGGAAAAAAAATTAAAAATGCTACAGAGTTTGGAGCATAAATCGAATGTGCCCATCCTGTCCTATATATATATAAAGCTATATTTGAAAATCTTCTTCATTCACTCACAATCTTTAGTGTTTTAAGAATTTTTTTTCTATTTTTTCTTTCTTTTCACCATGTTACTGTGTATAAATATATAATTTTAAGTACAAATACTTGTAATTCAATACTAAAATCAAATTTATTAAGATTATGGTCAAGGTTCATTCAAATAAAAAATATTGAAGTTAAAACAAAAAATTTAATTGTTATCTCAAACCTGATAGAAACTGCCCCGCCTCGCCCCATTTTAAGTTGGGATTGAGACATGTTTGGAAAAATATTTTCATTCATGGGATGGAATTAATTGGAAAAGGAAAAATTTGCCTTGCCCCATTGACATCCTACAGGTGGCATTATACTTCTTAGAAAAGCACTTAAATGTAAATATAATGTTCTTATCAGCATATGCTAAGCATCGAGCTTATTTGGAATTGTGGGATGCATATTATGAAAAACCAACCGTTGTATTAGATACTCTTATTATGAATGTCAAGTCTACCAAAAATCACAGTGATTTGATGTCAACATCTCAAAATACAGGCATTGAAAAATTCTGAAGGCTGAAAACTTTCACAGTTTTTCTAAGTGACATATCTAAGAAACCAACTGTTGGAATATAATTGTGATTTTTGGCATGTGTGACATGCATATGCATAATATCTAATCCAACAGTCAGTTTTTCAAAATATGCATATGACAATTACTTATGAACTTCATGTTGGCTTTCGTGGAAGTCAGCATGCATGACATACATGCTATTGGAGTGTTTCGTAGATTATATATTTGGCAAACAGCCAAACATGACATTTAAAAAAAAAAAAAAAAAAAAAATCTAATCCAAAGGTCAATTTTTCAAAATATCTATATGATAGCTCCTATTGAGGATGGGTTAATGATAAAACATGTAAGAACGTCCTTACCTAATTCTATATGTATTATTAGATCAAATGAGATCATACTTTTTTCTTAAAAGCACATAAAATTATAAGCATAAATCCACCCAAACATGTCCTTAGTCTTATTATTTATAAAGACACTGTTTGGAAATATATTTTAAATGATGTTAATCTTTCTTACTTTTCATAGTAAAAATGAAAAAAAAAAAAAAAATTCTCAAAATTATGCTCAAGACTTAAGTTCGATTTCAAACTGTCTTCACCTAATTCTTTAATGAATTAACCAATCGAAGACCTTTTTTTTTTTTTTTTTTTTTTTGTTGAAAACAGAAGAACTACATTAAACCAATCAAGACTTGGGTTGGGTACAAAGTGTCTTAAGCGAATCTGCCAAATATATAAAAAAAAGAGGTGGGAATTACAAGTTTTCAAAAATCAATAAAAATTAGTTTCTCATTTAAAAGAGTATGAAAAATTATGATTATCACCAACACCTCAAATTATAATTATCAACAATATATAGTAGCATAAGAGCAATTCCTCCTGTGATTAGGCATTTTCCATCCAAAGGCAATTTTTGGCTGATAGTGTGAAAAACGAAAGCCCTCTCAAATGACTCATGCATTTTCCCCACTCAAACGTCAACTCATAACTTTAGCTATTTTTCTTTGAGCAACAAAATTTATTAAAATTTGTGCTTAACTGCAAGCAAAGAAATAAGGCATAAAAAAATGAGTAAAAATGGCCAAAAATGACTTTTGCCGTTGAAAATGCTCTAACATCTACCAACCAAAAATAAAAAAAAATAAAAAAAAAAACAAAGCAAAAGGAGTGTTTGGAAGCCCTGCTTAAATTAAGAGTAATACTATTCCACCCACCTTAGTTGGCATTTAATGAGTTGTTCATATAAATAAAAGTAAAAATTTTATTGTTTCAAAATCATATACATGATTGGTCCACGTGAAGTGTGCGAAAAAAGGAGGACGAAGTAGCATTTTCCTAAAATTAAATCATTCAATTGCATATAATTAACAAGCTAAGGTTGTGTACAGTACTACACATTATCCATCGCTTTAGAAATGCAGTCGGTGGTTCCATTCCCATTTCTAATAATCCCTACTGATGACAATTTTGATTGAAATCTTAAGAAATGGCACTTGTTTTTTTTTTTTTTTTTTGAAAATTTTTCGCAAAAGTAATAAACTCCTCCAAATGCTAAAAAAATGCATGATAAACTTGTCATATATATATATATATATGCCTTACAAAAGTCAGCAATGGGAATTCATTGAATTCGCATAGGCAAATGCAATGGCCCCCATTAATTAATATTTGTGGCAACTTGCAAATCTATGCAACGGTCCATAATAATTTGTAGCAATTGATGTGAACGTAACATAAATGTGCATCTTTATCCAGTAACCATCCGAAGTTAAATTTCAAAAGGTGAAAGGCCCATTGTGGTGAGAAACCAACTCAAGAATCAGGAAAATGGCAGGATGAGATGGGATAAACTCAGCTGAAGAGGAATGCTCTCCTCTTTTCTTTTTCTTTTTCTTTTTACCTCATCGAAGAAAAGAAGCAAAAAAGACAAACCAAGTACAGATACAGATGAATCAGAGAAAAAGCAAGATGGAAGATAAAGTGGGTTATTGAGAATTTGAGGGCTTTCAATAAGCTATCGGATAAAGCAACGCTCCCTCTCTGATGCACTGAAAAAGAACTGGCAAGCACAACCCTAACCACGTTCTCCGCTGCTGCACACTTTATCCAAATCAAGAAGCTAAGAAGGAAAAAATGAATTGAATGAGCATTATCTTGAGCCAGAGAGCCAGAGGCAGTGGGTGCAGCAGTGCCTCAGCTGAGAAGATATGGTCAGTCATCCCAAACTCCAAGGCTAACCCAACTCTACCCGATCCCATTACTCTCATTTCCCCATAATCTAACCTGGCCTCCAAACAAATTAAATAACTAACATTGATTTTTTTTATTTTTATTTTTATTTTTTTATGCCCACCATTAAAGACATCGTATGAGTTTTCTTTTCACAGAAAATTAGATCATGCTACTACCAAAAAAACAACCTACACTGTTTCTCTTTCGTTTTTTTCCTGCAAAGAGGAAAGAGAAAAAAAAAAAGGCTAGAACTGAGAAAACAAATTAACAAAACATCAAAATTAAACAAAGTAATTAATCAAAGGCAGTAACGAGAAGAAAGTCGATCACTACAATTCACAGTACCCACAAAGAACCGACCAGGACAATCGCCGAACTCAGTATGGCGGCGGCGGCGGCGGTTGTCGTGCTGTTGGAGTCCATATAACATCAGAAGGTAGATGGCAGCTGTACATAGACATCCCACAAGATTCCGCCGCCGGCGGATGTCCACTATCTGCGCCGCCGGACACAGTGGGCGGCGAATGGTTCTCATTTCCACCGGAACCAGAATTATGCACCTCGTCGTCCGCCGGTAACCGGTGAAATAATGGATTATTAAACGAGGCGGCAATAACAAATACTGTCCCGACGGCGAGTAAAGGGCCGGCGACGGCGCCTCCAACGATCTGACCCTGTGGACCGGCGAGGGAGATGGTGATATTATTAACGGAAGGGGGAATTTGAGACGAAGTCGTTGGGGGAAGAAACGTGGCGGAGATTGAGAGAATGTCGAAGCGACCGTGGAAAGTGACGGTGGCTCCTGGGGTGGTGGATGGTTGCCGGAGAGTGACGTTGGCGACGGTGCCGGACCCGGTGAGGACACAGAGGCCGGTGTTTCGGCGGCGAGTAAAGCGGGCTACAGACTCGACAACATCGACGCCGCCAGGGACTTCGAGGATGTAAGGGCTCATAGCGGGTTCAGGTTCGCGGGTAATGATGACGGGTGGTTTGGGTTTGTTTTTGGATCCGGGAGGTCGGCCTCTAGGTCGTCGAACAACTTCTATGGAGGCTCCATCGCCGCCACCCTCGGAGGGTTTGGAGGTCTTTGTGGTCGTGGCACCACCGGTGGCGCCGCCACTGCTGCGGCTGTCGTCTTCTTCGGAGGTTTGGCATTCACGCGTGACTTGAAAGTGGTGGTGGTGTTGAGGCTGAGGGTGGAAAGGCTGTGGATAGTTTTGTTGTTGGTGGAGCTTGGCAAACATGTTGTTCGTGTCGTTCTTTGATTCTAAATATTCACCTTTCATCTCTCTCTCTCTCTCTCTCTATATTTATATATATCTCTCTCTCTCAATATATCTCTCTATGATTGGTAGTTTTTATGTGTGTATATATGTAATTAAATAAAACAAAGTTGGACCAGGGAGAGATAAGTTGAAAGAGGCCAGGAAGATAGCAAGAAGGTAGACTATATGGGTTTTGATTTGTTTTTATGGTGAATAATCTAGAGAAGAGAGAGAGAGAGAGAGAAAGAGAGTTGGGTGAGCTTGGAAACCAAGTAAAGACTAACAGCGCCGCTGGTTGGAGGCAAAGTAGGCTCCACAAGAGGGGGGAGAGAGAGAGAGAGAGAGAGAAGGGGTGGGGGGAATGCTTTTTTGGTTAGCTCAACCTTTCACCGCCAATCTTTTCTTCAAGTTTGAAAGAGAGAAACAGATGGGGAAGAGTCTCCCGACCGAGTGGATTGACAATGACTCCTTGATGTTCTTCTTTTGGGTTAGAGGGGATGTGGATTGGAACAGATACTCTCTCTCTCTCTCTCTCTCTCTCTCTCTCTCTCTCTCTCTACATACATATGTAATGTTTTATTTTATTTTTTCTCTCTCTATATCTCTCTAGTATTTTCTTACAAGTGTTGAGAGAGAGAGAGAGACCCCTCTACTCCTGGACTGGCTTTACTAAATTCAAAATCCCAGCTCACTTCCTTTGACGAGAAGGTTTCATATCCCAAATTGGGCATTTGAGATGACTTTGATCCAACGAATTCAAGCTTAAAAAGTTGTACCCAACAAAAAATGAGAAAAATGAAAGAAGAAAAATTCAAGGGTATAATCATGAAATTGGTAATGTGAAATGCCAAAGTCAATGAATTGGTGTACGTTATCAATTTCGAACCAATGGAAACGTGCTACCCAAATTTCATAGTGGACCAAATCCCACCTAATAAATACTCACTTCTTTTTTTTCTCCCTTTTCTAGCAAGTTGCCAGCCCCCCATTCATTACCAAGAAGAATCAGCATGGCTACTGTACCTGTACCTCTCCAACATAGTATAAATCCCTACTCATAAAATTTCACCATTTCCTTTTTCATTAATTAATATAATATTATTTTTTCTAATATTTATACTGCATGACACATCAATAATCATACTTAAGTAATCGAAAAATTTGTTAAACTTTCATCCATAGTTGTAACCAAAATTAAAAAAAAAAAAAAATATTCTCATCCATAGTGGTATAATTAGGAATTTGTTAATTGAGATGTAACCGAGTGCCATCATCAATGATATAAGAAGTTGAAATTGACTCCTTGTATGACTCCTTGTATTAGAAACTTTTCATGCACTAGCAATACGAGAGAGAAAATTAAGTGTATAGCACAGATAGGGATACCTTACTTTATTAAAATAAAATACATGTACAAAATTGAAAATTACCTCAAAATACAAGTATGAAATTGAGAAAAACAAAATACATATGCCATATTGAATATTATCCCAAAGTACAAGGTACAAAAGTGTAATTAAGCATTTTTCTAAAAACTAGCCATTGGATAAATGTAATATTTGGCATGCATGATGTGAATAAGATCAACATATTTAACAGTCGCTTTCTCCAAATACCTGTCCTACATTAGATTTTGCAAATCGTAGATAAGAACAATGTTTCATTGGAACCCGAATCATAGATACATATAGTGAAATGATCATGTAAGTGATACCTTACCATATTAAAATAAGTTAATGTTCCATGACCGTAAGATCACAGCCATTAGTTGATTTTAAAATAAACTTTTAATGTCCCATATATATATTTAATGGGACATTAGCTTATTTTAATAAAGTAAGGTATCCTTTATATGATCATTACTACATTTTATATATTTATATAACTTTTAAAAGTAAAAATGTAAGAGTTTCTATAGTTTTTAATAGTACAAAATATTGATAGTTACTATTAAAAGTTTACTATTTTAACTTTTAAAAAGTAACTACAAATACGTTAAGCTATCAAAACTTTCATTCTCTTACTTCCAAAAGTTAAAAACAAGAAGTAGCTTATCCAACAAGTGCTCACTTCATAGTTGATGGTAGGGGTGTGCACATGTCATTTGGAGTGATTATACAGTAAAATCATCAACCAATCCACCCTTAGTAGATGACAATTTTTTCTGACCATCGCTGAATTGTAAATCCTAAAAATCATCGAGTTAATTGAATTTTTGGCAGTTTCAAATCAACACGTTAGACAGGCTGGGATATATATATATATATATATATATATATATATATATATATATAACCTTTTAAATTGAGCATACCGGACTCTCCTCATGGTTCGAAAAATATTAAGAGAAATTTTAAAAAGTAAAGAATAAGAAATGGAATATACAAATAGAGCCCTAATCTTACAATTAAAAGCTAACATTACATAATAAAATCATGTTTTTTTTAAAAAAAATAAAATAAAATAAAATAAAATCATATATATCTTCTTTGAAAAAAATGCATGTTAAAAACTTAAATGCATGTCAATAACTTTGATTGTGAAGTTGGAAACCTGAGATGACTGTTCACCATAAGGTCCATAATGGCAAAGACAATAGAACTATGAAGAAATAAATTTTTCCAAAAATTATGCTCATAATATAACAAGTAGAGATAGCCTCAAGAATAAAGAATACAAAAGAAAAAAAATTTCAAAAATTTTGCTAGTAATTTAGCAAGTAGGTATATTCCTAGGAATAAATAATAAACCAAGTAGAATGTTCTTAATATAAAAGAGGTTGGGTTTTGCATTTCTACCATATATTTAAGTGAATGAGTTACAAGTTTTTTTTTTTTTTTTTCTAAAAATATATACAAATAAAATATATTCAATATATAGATGGATTACTGACAGATCTTAAATGAGAAAATTATCTAAAAGTTTCAATTGAAGTTCTTTTTACCCAAAAATCCAAGCATCTTTCTTTTAGGCTCAGAGGTCCTTTTTTTAACAAAGAAGTCAATTTTTTTTGTTAAATCTAGTATACAAGTTTTTTTGAGGAAATTTTTCTCTTTCAAACGTACACCTTAAAACTCTACTTCTCCAAGAATATTAGAGGCTTAGAGAACCGAAGAAAATGAGAATGATAGGATTGAATCGGACGCTACAATTCCGACCTCCTCCAAAAACTGATGCATTCCTCACTTATGAGTTTCTTATAAAATTGAAAAAATGATGCATTTTCACAGGAAAAATTGGTAATTTTATCAATAAACTGATGCATGCCACAGAAAATTTATTCATTCTCGATATACTGATGCATTTCTCAATATGCATCTTCTATAACAAACTGATGCATTTCTCATTATTAAACTGATGAGTTTCTTATAAAACTGAAGCATACTAATGAAAATTAATGCATTTTTCACAAAAACTGATAAATTTCAATAAACTGAGTTTACATAAGTTTCCTTCAAATGTATCAGTTTCCAGTAAGAGCAAAAAGCAGAGCAAAGTAGTTTCCTGTAAAACCAACCTTGATTCATCTTAAACTGATCTAAATACGTGTCCTCGTCCATTTCCTTCACCTTCCTCTCATTCTCTTTCCTCTCCTCCTCCATATTCACTTTCAATTCCTCCAACTCTCTTCTCAACTTCTCGTTCTCAGCTTCTAACCACTCACTCTGATTTATTCGAGAAAAATTGGAAAATAGGCATAGGGATTTGTAAAGATTGAGGGAATGTGAATGTTCCTTGTAGTTAAATTAATGTAGAGCTTGAATCTCCTATAATAGAGGTCTTGCTTCTCAAATCTCCTCTTGTAATGATGGTCTTGCCTTTTGTAGTCAAATGCACAATCCATTTTTTTTTTTTTAAATCAAGTTTAGGATAAGAGAGGTGCATTTTTATTAACTTATTATCAATAGAACTTCATGATAAAGTGAAAAGATGAGTGGACTTTTAGGTATTCAAAAAAAAAAAATCTAAAATGGACCTAAAGGTATAGGGCCCATTTAAAAATTTACACCCGCCATCCGATCGGAAGTGCCAATATTTGAACATATTTCGTTCAAACTACTTTCAAAATTTACTCGACCCGTATTGAAAGGGACAAATACGGGTGAATTGAAGGGTGGGGATGGTTTTTTGCAGAGCCCTAATTGTGGATCATCTGCGGGTGGGGGATAGAGAGAAAGAGAGAGCCGAGAAGTGGGGTATGGGCAAAAATGAAAAAATTGATCTTCATCGAGACTTATTCGCAGCTCAGAAGTATGCGTACAAAAGCAGTTGGGTACGTCTTCAGTACTCGTAGCGGTGCTTTGGACACACTCTTTTCTCTTTTTCTCTTTCTAAAAAAAACGACAATAGATGGATTGATTAAAGAGTTGAAGAGTTGAAGCCAAAGGCGCAAGAATCTTATTTGAGGTAAAGGCAACAGCTCCATTGGGCTACAAGACAAATATAGTAACCTTGACAAATTAGGCATGGTGGACAATCTAAATCATTAGCTTCTCTTCTCTTTTAAGTCAGATTTCCAACAAATATCACTATACAAACCATCTTTTGTACAGAAAAAATGATTAACATTTCTTTTCTGTTTAATGACTGTATATATGGGGGTATTCTTCCTAGAAGTTAGAGTATGTGTTTTGTTTTTCAGGTTTTATTTAGATTAATTTCGCTTAAAATTACTTTTCGATCTCGAAAATTCATTTGATTTTTTTCTGATTTAGTCGAAAAAGAATAAATAGTGGTATATCTATATACTCTACAAGATGTCTTAAATGAATGAAATACTTGAAATTTGGGGAAAAAGGAATATATATATATATATATAGCAAGAGAAAGGAGAGTGCAACCATTAGATTTGGGCATGCACCAATAATGAATATATATATGAATATGTTATAATGTTTTGGACATGACAACCGATTGATGGATATATAGGGTGCTAGCTAGCTAGAAAGGGTTTGATATGGGACAAAGCAACCATTAGATTTGGGCATGCACCAAGAAATTGATACCAAAGGAAAAGTCCTCGATCACACTTGAGTCATCTCTTCAACATTTGCAGGTACAGGATTTGTGCATGAATGCTATAAATAGTAATGCTTCGTTACCAAGTATACCCATTATTTGTGGCATAATTGGAATTCTTTCACACTTAATTTGAGGTTAAAAGAAAAAGTGAAAACCAAATAGCAACCTATGTGATTAATGTAAATAAGAAGCTAAGTTTTTAAGTCATGAACAGTGAAAAAAAGGTTAAAAAGAAAGCATGCAAAAGCGTGCATGAGAACAAAAATTCAAAGGATTTTAAGAAACGTTTGGTGAAAGTAAGGCATTATTATTACTGATCGACCAACTTTAATTTTCTTTTGGTTTTTGCTTCCATGCATTCAAAGCACCAGCTGGTTTCACGCCATTTAAAAGATCCTGATTTTGCGTACGAGGGTTAGGCTTAATTAAAGGCACAATTCCAAAACCAATTCTAGGTATCTTTTACCTTTTTTTTGGTAAAATGAAATTTCATTGGAAAGCCAAGACACCCATATTTGGTTTGCACCTTTATTCCATGCTATAGTATTCCTCATAAGGGAATGGTCCCCCCATTTTTTTTTTTTTTTAAATCACTTTTAGAGAATAATTTTTTCAACTTTTTTTATTTTTTTTATTTTTAAATTGTGCTCAAATTTTGTTTTGACATATCAAAATTTTCATACAAAAAGTGATTGTAGGAAAAGTTAGGATGTCATAACTTTTGCTACAATCACTTCTGATATGAAAAATTTGCCATCCCATTAAATCATTCCTCAAGCTGTCCAAAAGTGATTATCACCTCTTGTATGGAATTTTAAGTTCCAAAAGTGATTTTAAACAAAACTAACCCAAATGGGCCCATAGTCTGTCCTGGAAAAGAAGTTCTTGTTACATCAGTGAGTAATTTTTTTTTTTTTAAGAACAATTCTATTCATCCTCGATCCCTTTTTGTTCTCTCTCTGTCCTCCCTCGTGATCTGACCTACTTGGAACAATTATTTTGAAAAATTGACCGTTGGATTTGATGCTCTACTTATATGTATCATCCGACCGTTGGATTTGATGCTCCACTTATATATATCAAGAATAGAAAAAATCACATTGATCCAATGGTTGGTTTTTTTTAAAAATAGACTAGCTGTGACAGTTTTTCACCATTTTTTTCTTTTCAAAATCGCAAAAACTGACCGTTGGATCAATGTGATTCTTTGCATTCATGATAAGTATAAGTGGAATATCAAATCCAACGGTCGGTTTCTTGATTTTATTATTATTATTATTTTTTTTATTAGTACAATCAGAGGGGCTTAAAAAGAAACATCAAGATTATAAGCATACATGCGAATCAGACCATCAGCACAGTAGTTTCCTTCATGGTAGAAGTGTATTGACTCTCCATCCCTGAAAAGTGAAAAGCTTAGGTGAGCTTCCTATAATTAATCATGTAAGAGGGGCTTAATTACCATCCAATTGTCCCCTAAACCTAATGAAAGTCATTGGAAGCGCGCAAATATGGCATTTGGACTTCCTAGCCTCCTTTGTATATTTCTAGGAAAATATTGTTCTGATTATTGACTATGTATCACTTCTCACATATAGAAATTACATATCAACGTGTTTCCATGTGAGAGAATTAAGCAAAGTATTAATAAAATTCATGTTTCAAAGCTCACCGCTTATGCTCACGTACACCCACGCAATTCCACCTTTTTTTCCTTTTCCTTTTTATTTTATTTTTTCTTCTTCACCATTTTGGCTTCAAATGTTATACAAAAGGATTCATTATGACACATGATTCATTATGTTCGCTCCAAAAATCTTGACACATGATGGGTAGTACACGGGTGTGGTGGATTCGGATTTGTTGGTAATCATTTTCTTTATCACTAGGTAGTGTTATATATTCATTAGATTGGCTACACGGAAGGGAAGGGGTGGGATCTAAGGGCTAGGATGCTAAACGCAGATCATGGCTGCCATTTTGGCCAAACAACCACTAACGTTAACGGAGTTCGTTAACGTTGCTAATGAGAGAGCAAACTCTTTGGGACAAAAAATTTCAATAGACTATCATCTCTACTTTCTTAGAGATGATGAAATTTCAGTCGACTATCATCTCTACTATCTTTGAAATGATGATGAGATAAAACCAGATCCGACCTTCGACTCCATATTTTAGTTGGGAGAATATATAAAAATCAAAAGATATAAGCACACCCACTAAGATATCAAGAATCGTGAACCAAACCCCAACAAGACTAACTCAAAATTTGGGGTTTAAAAAGAAATTTGTGCAGCAAATTAACTGTAAAATCTTGGTTGGTTGCTAAGAAATCGCAAGAAAATAAAGTATTTTCTCTCCAAATTTATTTGGTTGCTAAGAAACAACAAGAAAATGAAGCATTCTCCTTTAGAGTCTTTATTTTGTTGAAGCTTGAAGAAAAAGAGAGAGAAGAATATTTGGGTCTTGAGGAGCTAGAGAGAGAGAGAAGAAATTAAAGGAGTCAACGCCGGCAATGTTTGCTTAATTCACCCCCAAAATGATAGCCCATCCAAGTGTTTTTTTCCACAGCCCTTAGATCGTGTTAGTTGCCTATGTGTCAACCATCCAATGGCTGCTCACTACCTAGTGATCAAGAAGATGATCACCTGCAAATCCGGACACCACGGGTGTGTCAGAACTAGTTAAAGTCCAAGAAGATTGGTTTAGAACACGATCCTCACTACCTCTTGATCGATACTAATGTCGGAAGACCATAGTGTCAAGTCGGGCACTTTAAGTTTTATGGATCATTCGATTGGCAAAAGATAAGGGTAGGTTTCTCTTGGGTTCTTGATTGGAATGTCTAAAAAGTCACTTGAATTGAATTGGAAATTGATATTAAGTGCACTGAATTTGAAATTGATAATTGAAAAGGAAATTGACTTCATGCCTGAACATTAATTGAAATTGCATTGAAAAAAAAGCTTACTATGCTTGAATTGAAGAAGACATTGCTTGAATTAAAATAGCTTGACTTGAATTGAAAGTGCGTAAACTGGAATTGAAATTGTTGAGAATGTAAATGCTGACAACTGAAATTGAGATTGAACTTAAAATGGAAATAAACAGGATGCTTATAAGAAAAACTAGAAATTAAAAGTACTGGTACTAACAGTGGATAGATTGGATTGAAACTAAAAAATTGTTTGGAAAAGCACTGCGCTTCATTTGGGTTTTGTTCATGCTGCTTCCATCCCTTTTATAAATCTTGCCGTGAGTAACTACCACGAATTGCTTCCACAACCCTTGATTATTGCCTATAGTGGGTGTTACATGTTCCTTCTTCTTAGCTTCGTGTACTGCTACTTCCCTTTAATTTAGCTCCTCATCTGTTACTTGCATTGCCATCACTCCTTTATTTTAGCTATTTGTTGTCACGTACACGTCTCCTTAATTGTAGCTTAAGATAACTGCATGTATTCTCCTTAGCTTATCATCACATGTAAACTCCTTTTCAATCTCCACTACTCATTCTCTCTTGCCACACGTTGCTTCCCATTTGATTTTCAACTTCTCTACTGCCACAGACAGGTATACCCATTTAGAATTCCTCCATTTTTTGGCTATTCTCTTGATATTGCCACATGTAGACTTCTTTATTAAGACTTTCCTGTGTTCTGAACTCTTTTATGCAAGCTGTCACTTGTATTTTTGCTACAAATACATGTGTTGAAATTGATAGTTAGTGGCTTAACACCTCCCTAAAATTAAGGTCCACCAGTAGTAAAAAAAAAAAAAACTCCTAAAGTATAGCTTTAGGACACATTAAATTTCATTGCTTTTCTCTCAAGCCCACAAATCAAGCTTTCCGGCCTCTCACAACTGGGGAGATTTGAAAAAAAAAAAAAGAGAAAAAAATAATATTGAAACTTTTATTATACCATTTTTCCTATTAACTAATAAAGATAAATAAAATGAAAAATCTTTTCATTTGTTTTCTTTTCAACTCTTAAGAAAAGAGGAAATAAATAACCTTGTTTTTTTTTTTTATTCTAACCTTATTGAGATTCAAGTGTGAATTATTTCACCTCGGAAGAAAACATAAGAGGGATTGGAGTGGATATGGGTTCCAGACTTGTATATTGTGCATGTTTTCTAAAATTGAGGACTCTCCTATCTCCAAAACAATGAACATTATATTTTCTCTTCTCTTCTCTTATCATCTCTCCTAAACTCACAAGCAAAGCCCCATAGCCCACTTACGGAGAAAATTTTGGAAGACTGACAATTGGATTAGATACTTCAAAAATGTAACTTTGAAAAATTGTGACTTTTTTGTCCTTTAAAATGTTATCATTTTTTCACTGTCAGTTTTCTTAGAAAGCAACCATTGGATCACTGTGATTTTTTGCAGGCATAACATATATGATAAGGGTATCTAATCCAATGGTCAGTTTTACAAATTTTCAATGCAAGTGGCTCTACAAGAGGGCACTTTATGTAAGATGTATTAGGTGCACCTGATATTAGCAGCTCTGTATATATATTAGAAATGCTAAGGTTAGGTACACTTGATGCAAGTTGCATCAGGTGACCTCAATTAGAGCTACTTGCAAAATATGGTTTCAAAAACTGACTGTTGGATTAGATTGTTAGATATGTGCCCTAATACCAATTGTTAAGTTGTGTTTAGGGTTTTATATTTCATTATATTATCTTGTATGAAACTTTATTCATTTATGATATGGCTATTTTTATCATGTAAACTTGTGTTTAATTACTGTTCATGATAAAGTCCTTGGATAGTATGATAGAGAGTTATATCTCAAGTGTTGAGATAGAGAGACTTATAAC
>JAESVK010068702.1:0-10688 GCA_017140935.1 Hamamelis virginiana
TTAGTTTTAATTCACACTTAGACTTTAAGGGGTTGTTGCCCCAACAATGGGTTCATCTAACACCCTATTTGACACCCCTAAATAACATCCCTCATCAACCCTTGGATCAAATTCAATCCAAGGGAAATAAGATAAGCTGACTTAACTTAATTGCAATTAAGTGTACAATTAAAGTAACACACTCTCTCTCTCTCTTCCTCAATCCTCCCATCTTAATCACGTTTAGAAACGGTCTGCCTTCCTCAATCCTCCTGGCATTGACTATCACTCCGTCGGCAGCCAACCATTGTTGCCGGTAAACAAGGCCATAATCGCCAACGTCGACTGTCACTCCGGTGAGGATGCCTGCCGGCGGCCAGCCATTGAATGGTGCATCAAATCATCAAAATATAAATTAGCTTCACTGCACAATCTGTGCTCCAATCACAAACCTTATGCCCACATAATGTCCAGATTCATTAACTTATGTTATATTTCTTACACTGCATTTTCAGATCAACAAAAATGCAAATCAGAAGGTGGTTAGGAATATAGAAAGTGGAATGGTTAATATTTGCAAACAATATAGGAATATAGAAATACGTACAGAGGAACATTTTCAAGAGGAAGTGGACACTAATCTGAAAATGCAGTATAGAAATACATAAAAAACTTCACTGCATAACCTTTCTCCAATCACAAACCTTAAGCCCACATAATGTCAAGATTCATTAACTTATGTTATATTTCTTACACTGCATTTTCAGATCAACAAAAAGCAGAGCATGGGTTTAATCTAATTTCTGACTAAATTTGAAAAGTTCTTTTCCTACACCTTCTGATCAACCAAAACCAGACATAGGATGTGTTTCTTCTATTTCACCTTTTTGTTTTTTCCTTCAATTGTGGGTATTGGGATTTTGGGTTTTTGTTTCTTTACCCCTTATAACATTTTAACCTTTGAAGATAGATACTTGCCCATTCCGAATTTATACTAGTTCAAACAGGCATGTGTATACTGGAATCTCTAGAAAATAGCTACGCTAATCTTAAACTGCTTTGGTGTATGTAAAAGTCTTTGAAAAAATCCTGATTGATGTTGATGCCCTAAACTGTTTTAGTTTGTAATTTATGATATATTATAGCGTAAATAACTTGGTGCATCTCTTTGAAACATTTTTTGCTCGCCGGGATTATGGCTACGGGTGAGTATATTCTTTGCCCGCCGGCAATTATGGCCGTGTTTACCAGCAACAATGGTTGGCCGCCGGCAAAGTGACAGTCGACGCCAGGAGGGTTGAGGAAGGTAGACCGTCTCTAATCATGATGAAGATGGGAGGATTGAGGAAGAGAGAGAGAGGGGATTTGCTTTAATTGTACAATTAATTGTACTTAATTAAGTCAGCTTATCTTATTCGCCTTGGATTGAATTTGATCCAATGGTTGATGAGGGGTGTTATTTAGGGATGTCAAAATAGGGTGTTAGGTGAACCCATCCATCTATATATATATATATTATTTTATTGCTTTATTATAATAAAATTAATTAATTTATTACAGAATTACAGAAGCATCCCAAGTCAAGTCACGTACTCAAACGGTTACTTTTATTATTTTTTTACTTTTTTTACAAATCTTTCAATTTTGGACCTTTTGGTATCTCACCTCACCTCCTGTACCACACCCGTGAAGTACTCCTGCTAACTTTATATTATGAGCGGTGGGTCCCATGACTCCCATCTATTATTTCCGTTTGATTTCCCATCTCACAGTAAAAACTCTTCCCAAATCCAACAAAATAAAAATACTTCAAAAATCCTATACAGTAAAAATATCAAAACAGTAAAAACATCCTTAAAAAAAGACGGTAAAAACTCAAACTGCTTTAAAAAAAAAAAACAGTAAAAATACTCAAATTACTTTGAAAACTCAAAAAGAAAAAAAGGGAAAACAGTAAAAAATTCAGTGAGAGAGAAAGAGAGATAGAAGTATTTTTACAATATTTTTTTTAAAAAAAATTCTCATTGAAAACCCATAATATTCTTATTCGAGATCTGAGTGAGTTTTTCCACAAACAAAAATATCATATATACCTCAATGTGAACAACAGCAGAGTTTCTGTAACATCATATTATGATGAAATAGTTTAAATTTGACACTTAATAACGGTGATACAGGTTACAAAAGAAGTTTCAAGCCATTCCGTCAAGGGTGGATCTAATGATGATGAAGAAGACATTGATGGTGTCCAGCATAAAAGAATGAGAAAAGTAGAATTTCTTTTTCGTGTTTTTCTCTTTTTTTTTCATTGTGTGGGAAGTGTTGATTGAGTTAAGGCATCCCAAGTCAAGTCACGTTCTCAAAACGGTCACTTTTATTATTTTAATACTTTTTTTTTTTGTACAAGTCTTTCAATTTTGGTATCCCACCAACCTCACCCGTGAAGTCCTCCCGGCAACTTTATATTATTTTAATTCTTTTATATCTGTTACTAATTTAAATTATAAAATTTATAGTTCACCCTCTTAACTATCAAACCATTTATATTTTACATCTAAATAATTTTAATTACAACACGGATATTAAAAAATACACTAAATCAAGATATATTTCTTCAAATATGTTGATTATCCAAGACAATACTACGGCCTAAGGACTTTCACAAAATTTATAGATTTTCTAAAGAAAAATGTTGAACTTAATTAATGGACATCTAGAATTCATTGATTCAAAAAAATACTGACAAGTGAAAAAAGAGAAAAAACTCTTATAAAATTCTTACTAATTCATAAACTAACTTGCCAATCTACAAGCATATTTTATATTAGAATTAACCTTAGAAATCCTAATAAAGCCAAAATAGGGAAAAAAAAATTAATAAATAGAATTTTTTTAAAAATGGAAATATAAAAAATAAAGCCGAAATATGTTAATATAGGATCGCCACGAAGCCTTCATCAAACGGCTTTCTGTAGCGAAAGTAATTGACAAGCGAAATCATTTTAAAAATAACAAAATCGCTTAATTAAAGACCTAAATGAAAGAATTTGGGTAAAAAGTGGCTTACATCACGCCAAAGGCCATGTGTTTCAATCGTCTTACTGTTTCCATTCAGCCTACCAAATTTCGCGCAATTCCATCACCTATGACTTTCAATCCTACTAATACATTTTTTTATCCCAAAACCGCCCATGTTGCCCAATTCTGTTTGGGCTCCTTTTATTTGTCAGTAGATTCATAAAATTATGTGCCATAAGCCCAACGCAGTTTGCATCACCTCCTAAAATTGGAACTAGCTTAGTTTAAATCTAACTTTGAAATGAATTACACAGCTATAAGGTTCTGAACCAGCCTGGCCCAAATCCTGAAATTCCCACACAGGTCCAAAGAAAATGCATTCTTAATTCAGACCAAAAGAGGAGCCAAATTCACAGACAGGGAGTCAAAAAAAACCAAGAAGCAGACAACCAATTCAGCTAGTGAGAAAGAAAGAAAAAGAAAGAGAAAGAAAAAGAAAGACAAGAAAAAGAAAGGGAAATAGAAATATTTTTCAGAATTAATAAAGAGAAGTCTAGAAAAGCAGAATAACTTTTATAGTTGGGAAAAGCTTACAAGTAGTGATTGCGCCGGCCATCAATTGCTGGTATGCAAAAAACACAAAGGATCCATTGACACAGAAATCACACAAGACAGTATCAAAATTTTATTCCACTTTTGATTGAATGGCCCCTCCGTGTCAAGAATTCTCATCCTGTAAAACATTTGCCAGCCAAGAGGGTTGAAGCAAGTGGGTACTTTTAAAGTCACGTTCTCTAACGGTTACTTTTATTATTTTAATACTTTTTTTTACAAATCTTTCAATTTTGGTATCCCAACTCGCCTCCTCTACCACACCCGTGAAGTCCTCGAAGTCCTCCTCGTAACTTTATATTATTTTAATTTTTTTATATTAGACACCGCACACACGTGCAATTTTTATTTATAAAACTAATGGGATATCATTTAATATAAAATTATTATGTTTTTTTTTTTTTTAATTAAAGGCTTGTGAATGGTACTGTAAATATATATGTTCGAAATATAACTAATTTAAAAATTATTTGATTTTTTTTAAAGAAAATAAAATGAAAAATTATTTAAATTAAGTAAATAAATTGGCACATTGATTGTGATTCAACTCTAAAAAATTATAAATTATTTCAATGCATTGGAATTAAACATAAATTAATTTTTTAATGTATTATAATAATTTATGATGCTTATCTTGGGATGTAATTCAACCATAAAGATACTTTTTGTTCGCAAGAAAATTAGGATACATGGGTTCAAATAAAAAACCAACAGATAGATTATGTCAGTAAATCTCAAATGTCCACAATAAAAATTTAATGTGACCTAACAATAAAGCATTTGTAGTGTTTTTTTTTTTTTTTTTTTTTGGGTCAATTTGCTAACTGGTTCCTCAAGAACATAACATAAATTTATGTTTACAATCAGGATAACACAGTAATTGGTATATTGAAAAAATTAGTAGGACATATATTATCAAACTAACATATAAGTTATTGGATGATTGCAATTAAAACACTAACTGACCAAGTATTGATGTAACCTTCCTTTGGATTTTTCACGGTTAATATTTATAATTTTTGTCACAATAACTTTTAGTATGAAAATTTTGAAATATTAACATATGCGTTTAATTTTTTATCAAATTTTATTATAATTATCTCTCTTAAAAACTATGTTAGATAAGCATGAGTCATGGAAAATGATTCAAGTAATGGTCAACAGTTAATTATCTCTCAAACTCACTAATAACATTCATTTGAGATTTATAATTTTAATTTTTTTCATTAACCTTTTTAATTATTATGTATTTTAAAAAAAATAAATTAATTAAATTCCTACGAGTGTGACCCATCCACCACCGCCATCATCTAACAGCCTCAACATTTTCCATGAAAAACCCATAACATGTGGCTAGCTTCCGTATCAAAACCCAAAAATAAAAATAATTTGATGTTGATTTATAGTTAGTAATAATACATTCAAAGCAAGTGGGCTTATATGGCCTGAACCCCACACACACACACACACACACACATATATATATATATATATATATATATATATATATATATAGCCGAGTTAAATTCTGTTCAACTCTGTGTAGGATAAAAAAAATTTTCAGTTATTGGCCAAATTTAGCATAAGTTTCTTAATTTTTTCAAATCAAAATTTATAACATAATTCACATTTTTACCAAATTTTAGGGTTTGTTGAGGAAAAAAAAAAAACTATTTTAGTTAAGTATGAGTCCGGGAAAATGATTCAAGTAATGGTCATCAGTTAAGATTTATAGAACAACCATGACCTTTATTTTTTCTTTTAATTATTATTAATCATATATATATTGAAAATGCATCAAATTTCGAATCTAATTACTCACACAAAGAATAAAATTTTAAGAGTTAAATATTTGAAATCTCATTTAAGGAGATGTTTAATGCATATTTAGAATTTGAAATAAAAAAATTCATAGCATTTTGCACTGATGTTGTTGCTTTCTGGGATGTATGTTTTGCAGTGGGTAAGGAACCAAGTTATTAGATGAATCTCATGACCAAAACACCACATATCTTCAAAAATGGGTAGCATTTATTGGTGACTTCACACCGAATGTGGATAAGTCTAATGTAAGTTAAGCAGACCTCTTTCTTCATCGTGTAATTTAACAGAGAGAGAGAGGGGGGGGGGGGATAAAATCCATAATACATACATTATTGAAGAAACTAAATAAACTTACCTAGACAATCCAAAATTTGTGAAGAGTTTTGTGAATTGGTGTAATAAAAATGTCAATTGTGAACAGATCGGTGATGAAATGTAAGCAGTTTTGATTCTCATTCTGATGAGAGTACGGTGATGGGAGAAATGAAAATAAAGAAAACTCTATTTGATGTTAGACATGATCGTGATGAGGTTTTGAAATTCTTAATTAAAGGTAAACTTCTCGTGTCAATTTATCCTAGATGAACTGCTAATTTTGAAATCCCATGAAATAAATAGTCATGGTTGATTTAATGTCTATATATTTGAAAATTTACTAAAATGGTGTTAACATCATGTGTTACTTCTATTTTTTATAGGGGCATATTGAGGAAAAGAAAAAGTGTCAGGCAAAGTCTCCTTCTAGAAAGTCTCTAATGAAAAATCTGAATTATTGGGATAAAAAAAATTTAAAAAGCAAAAATACAAAATACAAAACTACGTAAAGGATAGCAACAGAGAAGCTCGTGGAGGAGACCTGGTAGTTTTATAGTGGTAAAATTGCCGGTTTTCTTTTACGGTTTTGCGGTTCGGCCATTGAATTAAGAGTCATTTGCATGGGTTGTTGGGGAATTTCAAAATTTTGTCAGATTAGATCACTCTCTTGCTATCTTAGATAAATTGCTAATTTTGAAATCCCATGAAATAAGGAGTCATGGTTGATTTAATGTTTATCTATTTGGAAATTTACTAAAATGGTGTTAATATCATGTGTTACTTCTATTTTTTATTGGGGCATCTTGAGGCAAAGAAAAAGTGACAGGCAAAATCTCATT
Organism: Hamamelis virginiana; assembly: GCA_017140935.1. NCBI lineage: Eukaryota > Viridiplantae > Streptophyta > Magnoliopsida > Saxifragales > Hamamelidaceae > Hamamelis > Hamamelis virginiana. The sequence continues at coordinate 6,588 of JAESVK010068702.1, forward strand.
CTCGCTTTATATATGTTACTAATTTAAATTATGAAAATTATAGTTTACCCTCTCAACTATCAAACGATTTATATTTTACATCTAAATAATTTTAATTACAACAAGTTAATCTCTTGAAGCAATGGGATATTAAAAAATACACCAAACCGAGATAAATTCTTTCAAATGTGTTAATTATCCAAGACAATACTACAGACTAAGGAATTCCACAAAACTTGTTGATTTTCCAAAGGAAAATGCTGAGCTTAATTAATGAGCATCTAGAATTCGTTGATTCAAAAAAATACCGACAATTAATGAAAAAGAGTAAAACTCTTATAAAATTCTTATTTATTCATAAACTAACTTTCCAATACGGCTACAAGTATATTTATATTAGAATTAACCTTAGAAACCCTAATACAGCCAAAAAAGGAAAAAAAAATTCCAAAAATGAAAATATGCAAAATAAAGCTAAAATTTGCTAATATAATCCGTAAGGATCATTGCGGAATCTTCGTCAAACGACCTTCTGTAACGAAAGTAATTGACGAGCGAAATCTTTTAAAAAATAACAAAATCGCTTAATTGAAGACCTAAATTAAAAAAAAAAAAATTGTTAAAAAGTGGCTTACATCACGGCCAATGGCCGTGTGTTTTGATCGCCTTACTGTTTCCATTCAGCCTACCAAATTTCGCGCAATTCTGTCACCTACGATTTTCAATCCTACTAGTACATTTTTTATATCCAAAAATCGCCCCTATTGCCCAATTATGTTTGGGCCCCTTTTATTTGTCCAGCTGATTCATTAAATCATGTGTCATAAGCCCAACGCAGTCTGTATTACTTCCTAAAATTTTGATTTGTGACACTTTGCACCCTTCTGTCAGTTAATCATTTATTTCTTAGACTAAAAAATGGTGCCATACCTTTTTTTTATTTTTTTAATGCGGTACTTTTCCAAGAGGTGGAGGCATAAATTTAAAATTGACAATGATTGAGACATTTAGGGAAAAAATGGAACTCACCATAAGGTCCGGAATGTGCCAAAATGGTAGAAAGCCTTTCAAAATAATAATATGATATAATATTTTATAATAATAAATTATAAAAGCATGTGATCTCATCATGACATCACATGATGATATCACTGCCAGATTGATTATCTCTTAGCCAAGAGATGACACTCATTCTTCACCACGTGTAATAAAACGTTCATATTGTAAAACTTCATCCCCAAGTTAAAAGTTTTTTTTTAATAGTAACCCTCTAAAAAATATATTTATAGAAATAACCTTCCAAAAAAATATTTATAAAAATGATTCTTTAACACGGTCAAACATACCACGTGGACAAGCGAAATCTTTTAAAAAAATAATAAAATCGCTTAATTAAAGACCTAAATGAAAGAATTTAGGTAAAAAGTGGCTTACATCACAGCGTGTGTTCGATCGTCTTTTAGTTTCCATTCAACCTATCAAATTTCGTGCGATTCCGTCACTTACGACTTTCAATCCTACTAGTACATTTTTTATCCCAAAATCGTCCTTGTTGCCCAATTTTGTTTTGGCTCCTTTTATTTGTCCAACTGGTTCATAAAATCATGTGCCATAAGCCAAACACAATCTACATCACCTCCTAAAATTTTGATTTGTGACACTTTGCATCCTTATGCCACCTAGTCATTTATTTCTGAGACTAAAAAATGGTGCCAAACGCCCAACACAATCTATGTACTATGTATATATATATAGTACTTAGCCTAAATTGTTAATGTGACTACAAGCATATCGGTAAAGTTTCATGATTTTTTCCAATATATTTTATTTATTATGAATTTTATATGCTATATGGAAAAAATAGTTGATAAAAATTAAATGCCAAAACTTGAGATATATATTTCTGTACCCAAACGTGAGGTATATATTCCATTAATTTTATTTGCTATATGTGTATGTAGACACCCCAATTTTGCAGCATATATACGTGCTTTTAGAATCATTACAGACAAAGTTAGTGATCTAAAGCATTTTATAATAATTAGACAAAAATTTCATATCAAAATAAAAGCAATTACCATTTTAAGCAACCAAATAAAAATTAAACTATCAAAATTTAAAATTGACAATGGCGTTTTGAAAAGAAATGGAACTCACCATAAGGTCCGGAATGTGCCAAAACGATAGGAAGCCTTTCAAAATAATCATATTGTATAATAATAAATTATAAAAGAATGTGATGTCATCATGACATCACATGATGACATCATTGCCAGGTTGGTTAACTCTTCGCTACGAGATGAGTCTGGATCCTCTGCTTGGATTTGGATATGTTTGGGTGATGTGTCATGATCTGGATGCTTTGCTTTTCACTTGGATGATGTGCAGATGATCCAGATCATGACACATTATCCAAGCACCAAGCAAACCCAAATAGAAGATCCTCATTCCAAGAGATGACACTCATTCTTCACCAAGTATAATAAAACGTGCATATAGTAAAACTTCATCCCCAAGTTTTAAAAGGCTATAAAAGATTGCATTCTTAATTCAGAACAAAAAGGAGCCCAATTCACGGAGAGGCAGTCAAAAAAAACAAGGAGCAGACAACCAATTCCGCTAGGGAGAAACAAAGAAAGAGAAAGAGAAAGAAAAAAAGAGAAATTGAAATATTTTTCAGAATTAATTCTGCTTGTGGATATTTTATTAAAAAATGAAGTTTAGAAGAGTAGAATAACTTTCATAGTTTACCCTTACACAGGGAAAAGTTTAAAAATTTTTCTTCTTTTCAAAAACTCTCTGACCCAATTTGTACCCAACCCAAAAATAGGTATTTGGTTATTCTGATTTTGTGGAGACTTTGTAATATTTTAATGTCATTGGCATTTGGGGTGGGCATAAACTTAATTAAACTGCAAAACCGAACCAAATCAGACCATTATAGACGGTTTGGGTGGTTTTTTTTTCTTTGCGGTTTTCAGTCTAGTTCATTGTATGATTAATTGGGAACCTATTGAAACCGTACCGACCGATTATATTAAAAAATATATGTTAATTATGTTTTTCATTAAATAAAATCATTAAAAATAAAATAAAAAAGATGAAACTTTTGAAAATAAAAAAAACAAAAAACCTAATCTAAACTTAGATCTCTCTCTCTCTCTCTCTCTCTCAGCGGTGCACTCCAATGATGTGCCTCTCCATCTCGCTCACTGGCGTCTCTCACCAGCATCCCTCTCCACACTCCCCCACATTAAGGCCGGCGTGACTTATCAACGATCTCTCAGTATTTTACGCCCATACCTCGATCTCCATCTCCCTTACTGTTTGATCAGCATTTCTTAATCTTCATCACCAGTTTCTCTTCATCTCCCACACGTTTAACTGGGGTATCTCAACTTACTAGATCTCTTCATCTATTCTTAATCATTTTCATTTGTAAAAATTAACAAATGAAAATGATTAAGAATAGATCAAGAATGAGTCTCATTTCTGTGAGGACTTCCTTATATGATGATTTGGCTTTTTGGCCAATATAAAATGGGTATTTTGAAAAACTGATCGTTGGATTTAATATTCTTCCTATGTATGACAGACATGCTAAAAATTACGGTGATTGGACCACTGTTTTCTTAAATACAGACTATGAAAAATTAAATACCTATATAATGTTTAACAATCTGTATTTAAGAAACCAGTGGTTCGATTACTGTGATTTTTGGAATGCCTATCATACATACGAAGAATATTAAATCCAACGGTCGGTTTTTCAAAATACTCATTTTACATTAGCCAAAATGCCAAGTCATCATATAAGGAAGTCCTCACAGGAACGGGACTATATATGATAGGCATTCCAAAAATCACAGTAATTAGACCACTGGTTTCTTAAATATAGACTGTTAAGCATTATATAGGTATTTAATTTTTCATAGTCTGTACTTAAGAAACCAGTGGTCCGATCACCGTAATTTTTGGCATACATGTCATACATAGGAAGAATGTTAAATCCAACGGTCAGTTTTTCAAAATATCCATTTTACATTAGCCAAAAGTCCACATATAACAAAGTCCTCACAGGAACGATACTCTCTCTCTCTCTCTCTCTCTCTCTCTCTCTCT
>JAESVK010068703.1:0-17320 GCA_017140935.1 Hamamelis virginiana
GGCATCCAAATAAGTTACTCATGATATGCCAAATTTTGTCAATGTACATAGCACTATCAAATTTGTAACCAAAGTCATTTATGCCATATAATAATTTTTCTTTCAAAAAGCAAAAAATTTCAAAATATAATATTAATGTATTTGAACACATATATTCCAAAATTTATAATTAAAATCATTTAATATCATTAGAAATGTCAAAGTTTAACAGTGGCACATTAAATAACATGAATGTATTTTGTTGACCATCCAGTACCTATAAATGGTGCTCACGATGTTGTCAATGTGTATTAAATAGGAAAATTCCATTTGTCCTCCCTTTTGACCCGCTCTAGTGCATCTAACCAACTTGGAACAGCTATTTCGATAAACGGACCATTGGATTTGATGTTTCATTTATACTTATCATGAATGCAAAAAATCGCATTGATCCAATGGTCGGTTTTTGCAATTTTGAAAAAAATTATAAACAATAATAAAAAAATCGTGAAATACAGTCATGGTCTAATTTTTGAAAAATCGACCGTTGGATCAATGTGATTTTTTGCATTCATGATATGTATAAGTGGAGCATCAAATCCAACGATCGATTTCTCGAAATAGCTGCTCCAAGTAATCAGATGTACTAAGAAGAACAAAGAGAAATGACAAAAAGGGAGGACGAATAGAATTGTTATACTAAATATGGCGTAGAATAGGGGTGAGCATCGGTCGGTTCGGCCGGTTTTGCGGTAGTATATTTTGGACTGAACCGAATACCTTTGGTTTGGAAAAATGGCACACCAAAACCGACCATGAAAGGCTTTAAACCATTAGCCATCGGCTTGGCTCGGTGCATATATTTTCGGTCGATGTACTCGGTTTTAGACTATTCTTAAAGTACGAAACTCTACCAAATGAATAACAAAAATGGAAAAGAAATTAAGCTAAAATAAATCTGCACGATCATGACTTGTATCCTAAATGAAAGGTAAAGCCTATGGGACCACAACAAAAGAAAAGGAAGAAACAAATAAAGCAAACAAGATTCCAAGACCTTGACCTCATCGGCCAGCCTGCCTTTCCAATACTAATTAAGCTACCATTCAAACTGCATAATTTCCGTCTCAACTGAAACATGTGTTAGACTTGATGCTTCAACTCTTCAAGTGCAGTCCTAAAAAATAGCTCACACTTTTTGGCTTCACACTTCATAGTTAAGAAGGGCTTTATGCAAAATTGTTAGAAAGAGCAGCACTTTCATTTGGTAGAGTTCCTTTCTAACTAAAGAGGACTGAAGGAGTGAAGGAGTTTAAACTACTTTAAACTTTAAAGTATAAAAAAAAGATTCGGCCGGTTTCGGTCACCGACGGTTTTGAAAATGCCATACCGTGGACCGACCGGGATTGATCGATTTTCATAAAATGCAAACCAAACAAACCAAATCACTTTTAAAAACCGTTCAATTTCGGTCTAATTGGTTTGATTTGGTTCGGCTCGTCGGTTTTGGTCGGTTTTTGACCACCCCTAGTGTAGAATAGTTGAGTGAGCGGGATATTACAAGTGGAAATCTTTTGTTCCACTTTTTTGTCCTCTTTCACAAAAGTATATTTTAAAAATTTAAATTTGAATGTTTATTAAAAGCTGGAATTTTGAGGATGGAATTTTGTGAAAGGGAACAGAAAAATGGTAGGTAGAAGTGACACGGCACACAAGACGCAGAAGCTCTTGAAATTTGAAATAAAGTTAACAGAGAGGACTTTGATGGCTGCAGTACAGCAGAAGCTCTTATTGGTGTAGTTGTCATCTTCTCTCCTCCCTCGCAGGCCCGTGACTCCTTTCTTTGCTATACTCGTATTATAATATTATCAAGCAAAGACGCAGAGAGGGGAGTACTATCAGAAATCCCATAGCTCGTTTCAAGCCCTAGCTGAGCATGAGTTTGTTTCTTTTGATCATAAATCCCTCTTTTTTTCTTTATCCGAATGAGGAGTAACCAAAAGGTTTTGCCGATGGATAACTTTGCCAAAAATGGTATTCCTCAGCTTCTTCGTTTATTCATCGTAATCGATCTTATTGTGTCTGTTTTGATAAGTAATATGGTGTTTTCTTTAGATCTGATGCATTTTTTTTTTCTAATTTTATTAATTATAAACTGGCTGGAGAAATGGCAAGCTCATGTAGAGTTACATTCTTTTGTTCATTTTTTTTTTAGTGCTGACTGGCATGTAGAGGTATAATAGCCTTTTGTTCATTTTTCTTACATTATTGTCTTTCATTTTAAAAAAAAAAATATATTTATTCAGTTGTATTTATTTATTTATTTATTTTTATCAATACGTTGAAACTCTGTTTAATGGTTTATTTATTAATTTATTTTTTTCATAATGAAATCCATTTAAAAATGTTTTGAATAAAACATGTGTGCTCAAATTTAGTCTGTTTCTATTTTATATTTCTTGAGTTCAAAAGTTCTTTCGTTTAATACATTGTGCTTATCTGCATATTAATACTCTTTGAAAGAAAGGACTCGCCTTGTCAATCTACTCTCACCTTTAAGTTCTATTTTTAGTTTGATTGCATGATGTTTCTTTTTTCACTTTCATTGTTATTTAATTATTTTTCATGTGATATCAAATAGTTGATTCATGGGGATTTTCCCTCAATATTCCCATAGTTTGCAAAAATTCCCTACATGAATCCATGTTTTCAGAATTTACCAAAATATTTTTTTTGGGCCAAAATGTCCTTCACATATCGTAATTCCCACCTTTACATTGAAATCCTAATTTTGTGAATAATCCCCAATCCCCCAAATTGCATATAATCCCCTATTTAGAATATAATTCCCAATTTTAGTAATGTTAAATCACATTAATTATGCCATGATTTTATCACAATATAAACATTTTTTAAAAAATAATGGAAATTGGTGATTATTCTTATTTTTTGGGGATTATGAACAAAAATTTCATATTGGGGATTTGTGTTAATTTGGGGATTATTGTTTAATATGGAAATTGGGAATCATGAATTAATTTGGAGATTATGTATGATTTAGGGTACAATACCTTTTTGGATTTGATGTGGCATGTAAGGTTATATATGATGTGATGTAAAAAATTAAGTAACAATTTGGAGGATTGTTAGCAAAGTTGGGGATTTTTTAACAAAATGGGCATTGGGGATTGTTATCAAAATTGAGGATTATTAATTATTTTGGGGATTGGGGATCACTCAGTAAATTGGGGATCATACATAATATTGGGGATTGTATGTAAAAATTTGGCACATTTCCCACAAAATTTGACCGTTCAAGAGGGCAAAAATGTCCAATTAAGTGTACAAAGGTGCATGGAGGGAAATTCTCAAAACATGGGTTTATGTAGGGAATTTTTGGAAACTATGGGAATATTAAGGGGAAATTCGCTTGATTCATTAATGTTACTGATTGGATTTTCACTTTCTATGTAATACTACCTTCTAAATTATTTCATTCGGTTAAAAAATTGATAGTTGCATCTTTGAACATGTTATTGTGCATATAATTAATATATACATGCTTAATTGTCTTGTATTTAGGTTCGCATTTTCGTGGAAAGGATTTTTGGGAATGGGAGGAGCAGGAAAAAAAAAACCAAAGTATGTACCCATTCATATTTTGATATTGCTAACCATCATTTGTTAACTTTTATCTATTCTATATTTAGTAGAATTTGGTTGATGATCTGTAAAAATAATCAGCAAAAAGACACTAACTTTGAGGTTTGTCTTTTTGACATGAAAAGAGAAAGAAACTACCAATTTTTATTTATAAATACATTCAAGAATAAGGAAAAATATTTAAATGGATAGCTCATAATGTGATATAAAGATTGACTTTGTCTAAGTCTTTCCTTTTTGGCATGCACAAATCTCATTATTTCATTGGCTACCATTCATGGTTTCTATATTGGCCCGAGCTTCGGTACTTCATGTGTTGCACTGAGCATTGTCTTGCATCCTTTGTTGATCGTGTTAAAGTATCTTCAATCTTGGTTGTTAGCATACTCTCTAAGAGCAACTCCAATCTAACTCAAACTCTTCCTTAAAACACAGAGAAAATACCACCAAACACAATGAAAACACTGTAAAAGACAATAAAAAGAAACCAACACAATACAGTGAAAACATAAATTCAAATGAAAACAACCATCAAATTAGGGACCGAGAGTCAGAACATAATGAAGATACCTCCACATTACTTTAATGATCAATTTTTTACTAACACAGTGAAAACGACAAACGTAGTAAAACACCAGCAAACAAGTGAAAACATTCATTACTACCAAAAAGGCCTAAGACGAGGGTTTTTGCCCAGTCGTCTATTCCAAGGTCGTCTTTGAAAAGACTAGGCCTTTGGTACTCTCGTTTTTTCTTTACAAAAGATGAGAGTTTGAAACCCTCATCTTATGTAAGAAAAAACAACAGTTTAAAACTCTCGTCTTTTGTTCTAAAATATGAGAGTTTAAAACCTTTGTATTTTCTACGAACGACAACAGTTTAAAACCCTCGTCTTTTCTCTCTTAAAAACATAAAAAAATAATAATAATTATCCTCTTTGGATCCTTTTTTTTGGTTTCAATATGATCTGTAACTTGTATATACGCAATCATATACACAAACCCACAAATAAAGTGAATAACTAACAAAATAAATTACAAATTTGTAGAACCCCTAACCTTAGTTTTATTTATATTTTATTTTATTTTATTTTTATTTTTATTGTTGTGTACTTAAGAAAAATTTGTTTCCTTATATTTGTTAGAAAGGGGGTAAATGTGGGCAAATTCACCCTCTCAACCATGGAGCTTAATCATATTATTTTTTTAAAGTGGGCTTTTATTTTAGTATGGCCCAACTTATATAATTTAAATTGGGCTATAGTAGATTAAAATTGGGCTTGCTTTAATGAGTTAATTAGTGTTAAATATTTACATAATCTTTTAGCAAGGTAAAGCAGGGTACATTGAAATACTGTTAATATTATGGTTACTATGGTTGCTACATAAATTTCATGATGGGTATAGACAACTTTGATTTATTTACTCATTTTTCTCTATTTTATTTATTATGTTGTTTTGGTAAGTAAAGACTTGTAAAAGCCCAAAAGTTATAGAGATGGGTTGGCCCAAAAGTGTAGTCTATTTATTCCTTGGGTTTGACTAAAAATTAGAGAAGCCCAAGATTTGTAAATATCCTACATCCATTTATTTTGTTTACTGTGTGTCTGTTCCAGCAGATTACTTGCATGTGTAATCATGATTTCTATTTTGACAACACCTATTAGATGTATTTCGGTTCAGCAAGCAACTCCAGCTATCAGCCACGTTTTGTTCTGCATGCGAGACTACTCTGTTATAAACCAGAGTAAGGGTTGAACTGGGGTTAAAGACATTATAAATCAGTGGGAATTGTAGAGAGAGAGAGAGAGAGAGAGAGAGAGAGAACTTAAAGAGAATATTTTCAGCTGAAGAGATACTGTAAGAGAGAGAGAAGGAGATGAAGATAAGATTTGTTTACCTTGAGGTGAGATATCCTCACCATTTTTCTCCATATTTTCAGCCTCAACTGTAAATGGAAGCACTTTTATAGACTAAATTTGATACTAGACTCATGGATAAATGGAAGCACTTAGGGTCTGTTGAGCTAAGTTAAAACCAAACAGCCCATATAGTTTGGTAACAGCCCATTAGTTTACACTTTAGAACAGTTAAGGCCCTCTATGGTGCATGTATAATTTTTTTTTTTAGAAGATGGCTGGAACTTAAAGACTTTAAAATAGGGTGTAAATCTTTTGAGTTTGTGTGTGTGTGTGTGTGTGTTTATATATATATAAACATTCTTGAGACTTTGCTGAAATTTAGTTCCGGTAGGCTAAGGGCCTGTTTGGGAACTTTGAAAACTGGATCTGGCCAATTCTGATCTCTTTATGTTATATGGTTTTTATGCAAACCAGCTCAGGGTTGGTTTGAAACAAATTGTGTTTATGCCTTATTTTCAGAACAGGATTGAACTGATATACAGAAAAAATGCACTTACCAAACAGTACTAAATAAAAATCAGATAGGCTTATCCTTAGCTAGCCAAGTTCTTAAGTTTGCCAAACACCTCCTAAAGGTGGGCCTTAAACTTAGATTTTGGGTCAAAAATCTATTTGGACTTTGTCCTTTTGGGCTTTTTGAAAGGTTCTGTGAAAACCACAGACATGGATGCGCAGCGGAACAGGGTAAAAACAAAACTTTTTCATTTTCAATAAAACATCCATGTTCACAAAACCTCCAAGAACGATACAAGCATCGGATCATATATATATAAATATACAGTTAATCAAAGCATATAAAAACTCACATTGATTAAGTTCTTCGGTGTAGGAATCCTTCGAGTTTCAAACGCATGAAACCTCCAAAGCGTATCCACACGAGAGCAAGACTCCGAAAACTTCTCTAATCTTCCACAACCCTTTGTGGCAAGCTAGAATGGAGAGGGAGAGGAAGAGAGAATTCGGCTCTTAGGGTTAGCATAGCCTAGAGTGTGTGAAACACTCATATTTATAGACTTTCTCCTCTTTGGGGGGTGTTTGGTTACTAGTGCTAGCATGACCAATCATCCTCGAATAGAATAACCCTATTCTCGGTTAGTATTGAATTTAAATCAATTAACGTTTAATTATTAAAGTCAAACAAACGCCATGATAGGATTCCCCTCTCTCAAGCTTAAGGAACTCACTTACTCTCTATTGTGTGTGACCCTTTGGGTTCACCCTAACCTAGCAGTGACAGGGACATCTCTATGTCTCCTAAAAATAGAAACTTTCTATTTTAAGGTTCAATTGGAACGATTCCAATTTTGCCCTCATTGATAACACTTTATCAATAGGCTTTCACTGGTCATGAGTGACATCTAGCAACATATCATGACATACCCTAGGTTTAGGTGAATAGCAGAACTATGTGAACCCTTCATGTTATTTAATCCTTCATCCCCTAATGTCACAGTTAAGATAATAGGTATGGTTTTAGTCAAACCCTATCTCAACCACTTGATATCTGTTCCACAAAATATAATCTCAATAAGGTAATCGCAGTGAAACTCTTTTCACTGTTTACCTATCACTCTGGCCAGAGGTTCCCTTTGAGAATTATCTTTGTGAACTTATCCTGACATTCTCTCTCATATAACTGAGAGTGATGATCCCTTATTGCACACTCATCCATCTTCATGCATAACTCATTAGAGCCAATAAGTACCGATTACAACCTGATGGTTAAGGCCGTACGAGATACTATCAAACTCTAGCAACCTATACACAAGACAGCTATGGTGTCTCAGGTCTAAGGATTACCAAATTAATGGACATAACACTAGAATATTCCTTTGACAAAACTACCATAGGAATACTCTTTGCAGATCATGTTCAGTGTACATATTCTCTAATATGCACCCACAGATTAACCTAAGTGTCACTACACTGATAGGAAAGACTACCTATCCTCCATATGAGTCGGTTTAAATCTGTGCTACTCTTCATACGGTTAATTAAATATCCACTTTAATAAACCTTCGAGTAGGAACTCTTTTAGAATAGATGTATATGAGAAATATCAGTCTCTCTATCTCAACTCTTTGAGATGCATATTTCTCTTATCATTTATTCATGGACCTTATCATATATGTGAGAATATATTAGATAAGTTATACCTTCCATATATAGATAATATGAAACTCAATATACCCTTTAGGATTGGTTTTAGGGCATACTTCTAACACTTTTCACTTAAAGTAGTATAATTGTTAAGCCCAAATATAATATTTAGAAGATTTAACTTGTATAGAATTTTCTTTAACAGTCTGTTGTATATTTAAAAAAAAAAAAAACTTAAATTAATAATAATAATAATAATAATAATAATAATGTTGATAATAGATAGTTTTTTTATGCTCTTGACTTGATATAAATGCTCATCTTCCTTTATCTAAAATAAATGTTTAAATTTGTACAACATTTGTTTTTATGCTTGGAATATTTTATTTAAATATGATAGTGATATAATATAACCTTATGAATGGCTGAGTATGGCTATTGAGCTTATGTAATGTGTCATGTGATTATCTGAAATTACGTGAATACAGTTGTAAATCTAAGTCCATTTAATTTATTTACATGGATATCATTAGTTCTTGTGTGAATCATAAATTCATATTGTAAAGCATTCATGCATCCATCACATGGTTTACTGCTAATGAAATATAGACAAGAATGTGATGTGGATCCGACCGGAGCTGTGTCTCCCAGTTAGTGCATTAATGTATTATTGCTTATATCACCCCCTGAAAGCTTACGACAGCATCATCAGGTTTGAAAACCTTATCCAAGTGGAGGCTACCCGTATGGGACAACGTACTGTTTTGCAGGTAACAGGCACAGATTAAGACAAGTATGATTGCATATACATATCAATTAATATTACCTGTCATGGCATAACATGTGCATGAATTGTATTTATCGTGTGATATTATGAGACTTGTACACTTGGAATATATTAGTAGTTATAATTATTGTTAATATTGGAATATTAAATTTTGTATCATATAATTGCTTGTGTATACATTTGAACTGATTATGTGGTGAATGTGGTGAGCGCATCTCATTGAGCCGTTGATTTGCTCACCCTATCAAATTTCCAGACGCAGGTCGAATCTGTTGGAGAGAGAGTGCACCTGAGTCTAGCAGCAACCCTCCGGGACCCACAACATAGATATATATATAGTTTAGGTTATCTCCTCCCCTCTTATGTAATCTTCGTCAGACTGTATTCTTGGAGTTATATTTACTGTTTGTACTCTTTTATGTTAAACTTTGATACTACATGTATCCTGAACTTCAATGTGATACATTTACCATATGATATGTTTTATCTTAAATTATTTTAATTATCAAGTTTTAGTTTTTAGAATGGTGAACGTAGATTATTGTCGTATTAACTGTCACAGCTTTGGGAAATTGTATCTTCTTGGGGTGTTACAGTTAAAATGGTATCAGAGCTTAGGTTAAAAGAGTTTAAAGGTATCTGTTATGTGAGCATTTATTCTTTCAGGATAGATATTTGATATGGATCTAGTGGGAGCATCTAATGGAGTGGGACCAGATTTGGGACCTCCTCAGCCAGATCCCATGGATATAGATGTTCTAGTATTCCTGATCCTCCTTATTTGCATGGACTTCCTATTGACGAGCCGATAGATATGGAGGGGGTTAAGCCTGATGGGTTAGGGGGACACAGATGGGGATTCTTTGGACCTTATGCTGCGAATCCAGAGTTTGCTGCGCAAAGTATTGTACAACAGCCTCAACAGATTTGCATCGATCATAGCTTATATTCGTCGAGTTATGTGGCATCTATCTGATGATAGACAGCGATGGTTAGTAGAGTATGTAGGTTGGAATTATATGTTCTTAGGTTATAATGTGTTTAGTGGTATGGTGCAAAATTATGAACCATTAAGACAGGCAGCTGATGCTCAGAATTTTATGGGTGTAACTTTTCATCCTCCAGCAGGTTTTCAGAAACAACCTGTGTTTATCGAGGTACCACCTCCACTTGTAGTTGATCCAATACCTCCTCCTCCACCTGTTCCTCCATAGCCATTGCCAGAGTCTTCTAGTTCCACGTATCCTGATTTTCTATTGGAGGATCCCAATTACCTTAGTGATGCTAGGAGCGGTCCTCCTTGGCTTGGAGATTAGTTTGGACTGAATATTGGTGTGGACATTTGTTTTGATATTTTGACATATTTTGTATAAAAGAGCCTACGTTTAAAGGCTAGTTAAGCTGTAGTAATTTCCACATCTACTTTTTGACTTGTATGTTAGTAGTCTTTATGTACAAACTATATAAAGTAGACTTCTCAAGCTTTCTGGGCATATAAAGATCATCGAAATTGGAGTCCGGATGAGGGAGATATGACCATTTGAAGTCAAGAGTTTTCGTTGGCAAAATAATGCACAGCTCCAAAAGTCTCCAAATGCTTTCTAATACTTTTATATTAACTTTGGCACATTAAATCCACCTCGAACCAATCTCCTAGCGCAATCCACCTTGAACCAAGCTCCTAGCATGCATAGCCCTATCACTTGATCTCCAAGAGCTCCAAAATGAAATATTTGGCAAGTTTTCCTACAAAAAGCAAAACATGGGCATTTCAGCAATAATTGTCCACGAGCACGACAGTTTCCCCCAGCTCTGAGAGGGAGACCAGTGAACCCACTTCAGAGGAGGGCCCTTACAGGAGAAGCGAGAGTGCATGCTATTGTTCCTGCAAGGGTAGGAGTGGAAGGTACACTTTTTGTTTATAACAGTCATGCTAAAGTACTGTTTGATACTGGTGCTACGCATTCTTTCGTTTATGCTGCATACATACATAGTATAGGGTTAATACTTGAAGAATTAGATGTGTCATTGTCTGTGGCTACTCATTTGGGAAATAGTGTTGATGTCGAACTGAAATATGTGTGTAGAAGTTGCACGATTCGTATAAGTGATTTGGAGATGCCTGCGAACTTTATAGTCCTACCGATGAGAAACTTTGATGTCATTTTTGGTATGGACTGGTTGACTGCTTATAGTGCAGCTCTGGACTGTCAGCAGAAAATCATTACTTTCTCTACTCCAGGTCAGCTTAAAACAATTATACAATCATAAAAACATTTAATAAATCATATATGAAGAAAATAAAACAAAACCAAAGCCACCTAGTGGCCATGACACACTAGGGTTGATAAACCCTGGTGTGGCCGAATTCTACGAGGGAGATAGGGTTTAGGGTTTTGTAATTTTGATTGTACTAGGATTCTAAAATCAATTCTAATCAAAATACTATTAGGATTGAATAGTATTTCTCAAATCCTAATAAGAGTCATCATATAATAAGGTTTCCTATTTCTATAAGGAATCCTTAACAATCAAGAGTGTGTTAAAAATAGAAACCTTATGGGATTAGGAAACCTACTTTAATTAGCATAGAGTTTCTCAAACTCTAAATTGCAGCCACTAATACAATTAAGTAACTTCTAAATCAACTAGGATTAGCCTAATTAGTATCCTATTGCAATTAGGTAAGAGAACACCTAACAGGAAACTAATTAAAATAGGGATTCCTAATCAAATTAGGATTTAACTTAGGGTTCCAAACCCTAATTACCCACTAAGATTTAATCATGGCCATTCATCATAGGGTTTCTAAAACCCTAATCTCATGATAACCATAATCAAACAGAGATCAAGAGCCAACTAGGGTTTGGAAAACCCTAGTGGCTGAATTGGAGAGAGAGGAGAGAGAGAGGGCTAAAATTTCATTAGGGTTTCAAGTAAACCCTAAATACCAAAAAACCAAAGGGGATAAATCCCATGGCTGTGACCTATAGGGGACAATCCCCAAGGTGGCCGTGAGCCTATCTAGGGTTTCTACAAAACCCTAGTTGCCATTTAATTAAAACAAGAGAAGGATTCATTAAGAACCCTCATGGCCGAATTCTATATAGGTTTCCAAAACCCTAGTTAACTTGATTTTAATTAATTATAGCCATCACATGCCATCACAAATTCATGATCATGCTTGAGTTGGCTCTGATACCACTGAAAGATTGTGACCATAGGATTTGCAGCGGAAAAAACATACGATAAAACTTTTTATAAAGATGAATCCATCATCACAATCAAGCCAAGAATCAAGCACAAGCATAGGATCATGAATTAAAGTAAGAACAGAATTTAAACAATTTAAATAAACTTACTTGATTTTCCTTTGATGAAACTTTTGATCGAATCTAAGCTTCAAAGAGTATGAAGCCTCCAAGGTGTCTACACGATCACAAAATTCCTCAAAGTCCTTGCACTTGATCAATTATTGAACAAAGCAAGCTTTAGAGGGAGAGAGAAGATCACAACAATGGAGAGACAAGCTCTCTAGCTCACGGCCCTAAGGAGATGTGGGTGATAGCCTCTCTTCCATTAGGGTATGGGTGGACTTAGTGCTAGCATGCACTCATCCCATTGTATTTATAGGCAAATACTAGGGTTTCTAATTTTGCAACTTGGTCCTCCTTAATTAACTATTAATAAAAGAGACCCCACAAGTTACATAAATAAAAAACTTACCCATCTCTTAAATTAAAGAGCTCTCTTGTGTCCTTTTGTGTGTGACCTTTTGGGTTCACCCCAACCTAGTAGTGGATCGGGATATCTCATGTCTCCAAAAATAGAAACTCTCTATTTTAAAGTTCAATTGGAAAAATTCCAATTATTCCCTTAATGATAACACTTATTATTAGGCCTTCACTAGTCATGAGTGACATCTAGTAACATATCATGACGTACCCTAGGTGTGGGTGAATAATAAAACTTAATGAACCCTTTATGTTACTTAATCCTTCATCCCCTAATGTCACTGTTAAGATAATCAGGTATGGTTATAAGTCAAATCCTGTCTTAACAACTTGATATATGTTCCACAAAATATAATCTCAATAAGATGAACCCAATGAAACTCTTTCACAGTTCACCTATCACTCTGGCCAAAGATTCAATATGAGAATTATCTTTGTGAACAAACCTTGATATTCTCTCTCATCAAAGTGAGTGATGATTCTTTATTGCACACTCATCTATTTTCATACATAACTCATTAGAGTCAATAAGTACCGATTACATCTTGATGGTTAAAGATGTACGGGATACTATTAAACTTTAATAACCTATGCATAAGATAACTCTGATGTCTCAGGTTTAAGGATTACCATTCGATGAACGTAACATAAGAATATTCTTTTGACTTAAAACTCCATAAGAATATTCTTGTAGATCATGTTCAGTGTACATGTTATCTAACATGCACCCACAGATTAACTATAGTGTCAATACACATATAAGAAAGACTACCTATCCTCCAATTGAAGCTAGTTTAAATCTGTGCTACTCTTAGTGGTTTATAAATGTCCAATTTGATAAACCTATGAGTAGGAACCCTTTAGAATAAATGTATGTGAGAAATATAAGTTTCCCTATCAAAACAACTTCAGATATATATTGCTCTATCATTTATTCATGGACCATATCATGTATAATTAAATACTAGACAAGTTGTAACATTCTTATAATTATAATATGAAATTGATTTGCTCTTTAGGATTGGTTTTAGGGTATATCTCTAACACTTCTCACCAAAATTACTCATTTAGGATCCATTGATAAATGGTCTTTGATGGAAGATTTAACTTTATAAGCATTCATAATAAAAAATAATAAGAGAATGGTAGGAAATGCTCTCTTTGACAATTTATCAAATATGTGGTGTGCATATAGGTTCAAGCACAATGTGTACCAAGTGTAGCTTGTTAACACAATGTCAAGAAGATGCTACAACAAATGCATACAGAAAATGAAGAGGATTTACCACCATTCAACTAGGATTTAAGCTCAAATGGGTGAGAAAGTCTTATTACCTTGGTTGGTGATGAGCTTTCACCTTCAAACCCTATCTTGGAGGTTTAGTTCTCCATTAGTGCTAGGAGATAAACAATAAATACAGTAAAACTCATCATAAATGCAAGAAAAGCTGAAAGGAAACTTCTATATTACTTAAGTAAATGAAATACAAGAGTTTAAATCATTAAATGTATGATAAACTAAGTAAACAACCCTTCCAAATGTGTATTACAAAGTAAACCAACTGTAAATAAGCTAATTTAAGTTAAATAGATCAAGAACTAAGAGAAACTATGGAGAAATTAATCAAACTATGCTAGAGACCCTAGAAAACAAGAGAAAACTAAGCTAAACTAAAAGACCAAGTGAAGGAACCCTTCCTTCAGCTGCCAAATGAACAATAAATACCCTCCTCTAGGGTTACAAGATAAAAGGGATGAAAAGACCAAAGTGCCCTTGCTAAGAAGAAAAATTACATCAAAATGCTGCAGATTCGGAGGCTGGTACCGGTACCAAAATAGCTGGTACCGGTACCCCACCAGAATTGCTGCACAATCTCTAGAAATGCTTCAAAACTCCTCAAACATTCCTTCCACAGCCACGAGACTTCATGAACAACATCAAGGCATGCAAGATTGCTCTACAAGACCTCAAAAGCATGGTTGAAGCGCGAGATTATCTGCACAATCGAGGAAAACACCAAAAGCATAACACATACCAATTCGCAAGCAATTACGGATAAAAGCTAACTTAAATGCAATAAATAAAGCATAAAGTAATGCAATAATGACTACTAATCAGTTTTCGCTCTAAGATAAATAATAATATTGTTCATATGTGTATTTATTTGGTAGTGGTTTTTGAATACTGTACGTTGAATAGAAGGGATCATTTTTTATGCTTTAGTTAGCTTAGTGGGTTATTTATTATTAGATGCTGTATGTTTTATTTAAAATACCGATGATACATACTTATTTTGTATGATTAGGATTGTTGAAGTATAAATGGTGATTAATGAGACAAATGTGTGGTTACTTTATTTTAATTCCTTGAACTGTTTTTTCTTTTTTTTTTTTTTTTTTTTTTTCCGGTTCTCGCCTCTTTCTAGGGGTTACTTTTTTTTTTCTTTTATGTTTGGGTGTGAACATATATACGTGATTATGTGACCTTGCCATTTAGGGCTACATGTTTTTTGGATAGTTTATTTTTATTCCTTTAATTGTGTTCCTTTTTTTTTTTTTTTTTTCCTGATTCCCTTAAAGGTTGACTCTTAGGGGGCGTTTGGTTGCCTGTAAAGTGCTATGTAATGTAATCTCAGATTATATTACATAGCTTAAATCATGTTTGGCGCATCATGGTGCGGATGTAATCCACTTTACGGGTGTAATCTACCATGAAGAAAGGTTGTAAAATGGATTGCTGTCTTCAACCAATGTATTCCGGTTGGGTGTAATGGAAAGTAATATAAATTTTTTCATAAAGACGATTGTCAAGAAAAGGGTGCAGAAAAGTCGACGCAAAATAGTGGAGTCTCCATTGATGCTGAAACTATGTGTCGATCTAGTGCGAAAGACAATGCACAAGTGGTTCAAAACATCTCTTACTATGGGGTTATAGAAGAAATTATTTTGTTAGACTACTACAAATTCCAAGTCCCTATATTTAAATGTGCATGGGCCAACATTGGAAATGACATCAAAGTTGATGATGGATTTACTTTGGTGAACCTCCACCAAGGACTAAATCAATTTGAAAGAGATCCATTCATTTTAGCTTCACAAGCAAAGCAAGTGTTTTATTCAAGGGACACAACAACTTCGAATTGGTATGTTGTGCTAAAAGCACCACCAAGGGGTTTTCATGACTTGGAGATGTTTGATGAGAATACTTATATGCCATATGCTCCACTAGATGTATCAAGACTTGATTTGAACCTTACTGAAGTGGAAGATGAAAATTATGTCAGGCAAGATTGTGAAGACGTTGAAGTGGATGATTAACAATGTTTCAACCTGATTTTGATATATCAATAAACATTTTATGGTGATTGTATGATGTATGAATAACACTTGATTAATATATATTCTATTTCTTTAACTATATTAGTTTCTTTGCATCCTTTTTTATTACTACTTGTGTTGGTTAATGTGATTTTTGATTCATATTCTACCTACAGACTATTATAATTGTAATTTTTTATCATTTATATTTCATTAATTATTAGTTATACTCTTGTAATTTTGTGCTAATCTAATATATTTGGTTTCCATTTTGAAATATTGGAAGGTTTTGGCATTACTTCATTTCAAGTAGGGGATACACAATGTCTTCTGGCGAGGTAACTTACATGTTAGCTTATTGTTTTTCAATTCTTATAGTGCTAAAGATGCTAAAATTACTCTAACCTTTTATTTTTGTTTTGCATGTTATACACAGAGCTCTAAAAAGGGGGGAAGGAAAGCTAAACGTCAACAAGCTGCAGTAATGGCAGCAATTATGGAAGAAGATAAGTAAATATGCAAATAGGGGAGCAAAGAGAGGAAAGGGAATCTACTTCCTCTCAAAGTAACAACAGAGGGAAAGCACAGGTGGGCAGAGGACCCACTGAGTTGAAATTTGATGGTCCATAAAGGGCCTTAATTACAAATGAGCGATTTGATCCCGTTGGTCCATAATCAGACCAATATGCCTCTCAAATAGGGGCTTTGGTGCGGGAGCAAATACAATTGAGCATGGGGAGTGGGCAACAAATTCCCCGAGAAATGAAGGAGAAAGCTTGGGAAGTAGTGAAGGTATTATTTGCTTATATATATAGTAAATTAATGTGTATTCATATGTGTTTTAAATTTAACTAACACTATAATTGTTCACACTTGTAGCAACATTGGAAAGTCAATGAAGATGACATTAAGAAGGGCTTTCAAATGATGGGCAAATCGCGAAGGAATACCAAATGTAGATTAACAGCCAAAATAAAACAATTCCATGAAAATGTAGTAGATAGTAATTGTGAGGATATGGACATAAATGATTTGAAGCCCGCTTATGTTAATGATAAGGATTGGGAATCATTTTTGAGTCACCGAGAGTCCCAAGAATTTAAAGTAAGTAATTTGTTTCACATAAAGAAAGGTGAAAAATTTCTAAAATCATAGTTTTAATTCAGTTTGAACTCTCATTGTTTCCAATTTTATTTTACAGGAACAAAGCTTAAAAAATCAAGAGATTAGAAAGAAACAGACATTTGTTCATCGCTCTTCTCGTAAAGGATTTGCTCGATTAGAGTATGATTTGGTAATAATGAAAGGTTCTGTGAAAAACACAGACATGGATGCGCAGCGGAAGAGGGTAAAACAAAAAAACTTTTTCATTTTTAATAAACATCCATGTTCACAAAACCTCCAAGAACGATACAAGCATCGGATCATATATATATAAATAAACAGTTAATCAAATCATATAAAAACTTACTTTGATTATGTTCTTCGGTGTAGGAATCCTTCGAGTTTCAAAAGCATGAAACCTCCAAAGCGTATCCACACGAGAGCAAGACTCCGAAAGCTTCTCTAGTCTTCCACAACCCTTTGTGGCAAGCTAGAATGGAGAGGGAGAGGAGAGAGAATTCGGCCCTAGGGTTCCCTGTACCTTAGAGTGTGTGAAACACTCTTATTTATAGACTTTCTCCTCTTTGGGGGGTGTTTGGTTACTAGTGCTAGCATGACCAATCATCCTCGAATAGAATAATCCTATTCTCGGTTAGTATTGACTTTAAATCAATTAACGTTTAATTATTAAAGTCAAACAAACGCCATGATAGG
>JAESVK010068705.1:0-18805 GCA_017140935.1 Hamamelis virginiana
GAAGCTCAGGGAGGTAAAGTTTGGTTGTTATGGAGGGATCCGTATGAATTTAAGATTGAAAGTGCATCATGCCAAATGATTACGGGGTGGTTCACTTTGAGCCATGTTCGTACGTTGGTTAGTTTTATTTATGCGAAATGTTCTTTGCAGGAACGGAGGGAGTTATGGGAGGAATTGAAAGAGATTCATATCAATGATCAGCCTTGGTTGTTGATTGGTGATTTTAATATTATTAAAAGAGATTATGAGCGTATTGGTGGTCTTCCCAGATCTCTCCGGGCTATGGAGGATTTTAATGGATGTATAGATGAGTGTGGTCTTGTGGAGGTTAGTTCTCATGGGCAGAGAATGTCCTGGTGTAATGGCCAGGAGGGTAGATCTAGAAACTTGGCGTGTCTTGATAGGGCATTTTCTAATACGGAGTTTGCGCATAAATTTGCCTCTGCTAATGTGGAATTTTTAAAGAGGAAAACTTCAGATCACTTCCCTATGGTGGTTCGATTATCAAGCGAGGCAGGAAATTATGGTCCTATAACGTTTAGATTTCAGAACGTGTAGGTTTCTCATGATACTTTCATTCCATTGGTGGAAGAGATTTGGAAATAGCCGGTAGTATGTTCTGGTCTTATGAAACTGGCTGCCAAACTAAATAAATTGAAGGTGGCGCTCAGGTCTTGGAACAAGTCCGTTTTTGGAAATGTGAATGTTAATATTTAGGAGTTGGAAAATAGACTTGAGGTTCTTGAACATCAGTTTCAAGTCGATTTCTCAAAAGATGTTGAAGCAGATTTTTTAGCTACTAAGTTGGAGATTGAGGTGTGGGAGAAAAGGGAGAAAATGAGATTGGCTCAAATAGAAAAGAAAGCGTGGTTGGCAGATGGGGATACTCGTTTGTTTCATGCAGTTGTTAACCAGCGGAGGAAAGCTACTGCTATTGGAAGCATGCAGTTGGAAGACGGTACCATCTTGGGTTCTCCTAAGGAGGTCCATCATGGGGGCACTAATTATTTTCAATCTTTTCTTAATGTTTCTCAAGTGCAGGATCGGGCTGAATTATCTCATCTCATTGATAAGGTGGTCACAGCAGAAGATAATGAGGCATTATGTCGATCACCGTTTGTGGAGGAAGTTAAAAATGCAGTTTTTGGAATTCCAAAGTTAAGTAGCCCAAGGCCAGATGGGTTCGGATCTTCAGTTTACATTTCTTGTTGGGAGATTATTAAAGATGACTTAGTAGAGGCTGCACAAGATTTTTTCCATGGATCACCTCTCCCTAGGTGTTATACATCGTCTTATATTATGTTGATACCTAAGGTTCAAAATCCAAAAAACTTTGACAAGTTCTGCCCAATAAGTCTATGTTCGGTGGCTTTTAAAGTCTTCTCCAAAATTATTGTAAATAGATTATCAAGTATCCTATCAGGCATTATATCTCCTGAGCAAGGAGCGTTTCTCCCTGGGCAAAGTATTTTTGAGAATATCTCACTTGCTCAGTAGATGGTCCATTCTAACAAGAAAGTGCAAGGTGGGAATGTAATGGTGCAAATCGATATGGCAAAAGCGTATTATAGGGTTCGATGGGATTTTCTTTTGTCAGTGATGGATGGGTTTGGGTTTTCTCATAATTTTCGTAGATTGATTGCGGATTGTATTAAATCTCTTTGGTTCTCGGTTATGATGCATGGTACTTATAAGGGATTTTTTAAGTCCTCCAGAGGGTTACGTCAAGGGGATCCCCTATCTCCTTATTTATTTATTTTAATGGAGGAGGTATAGACAAGGTTGTCGAGGATGCAGTTTAAGGAGGGTTGTATTGGAAATTTTTCTCATTCGATAGGAGCCCCGTTGATTTCACATTTGCTTTATGCGGATGATTTGTTGGTCTTCTTAAATGGGGAGAAGAGATCTCTAAAAATGCTTGTGAAAACATTGGAGACTTATGAGAGATGGTTTGGGCAACTTATAAATAGAGAGAAGTCAGCAATCTATCATGCTAAGTCTATATCTTTGAATCATAAAAGGATGTCGTTGAGAATTACTGGCTTTATTGAGGGGCATTTTTTTTGTTGTTTATTTGGGAGTTCCTTTAGTATCTGGAAGACTTATTGCTAGACACTTGGAGCCTCTTGTAGAAAAAATCCGTAGAAAGGTAGCAGGTTGGAAGGGGAAGCTTATTTCGCAAGGTGGGAGATTAGTCCTTCTCAAGCATGTACTCACTAGTATGGCAACTCATTTGCTTGCGGTTTTAGTTGTGCCGAAGGTAGTTTTGTCCAAGATCAATTCAATTTTGGCTACTTTCTTCTAGGGGAGAACAAAATGGAATAAAGAAAGCTAAGTAGCGGGCTTGGTCTAGCATTTGTTTACCTACATGTGAAGGAGGTTTGGGTTTGAGGAGTTTTATGGATATTCAAAAGTCATTACATATGAAACTGGTTTGGAGATTGATGTCTTCGGATAGTCTTTGGTCCAGTTTTTTTTTGGAAGAAATATGTAAAAGATGGGCACTTATCATTAGCCACTTGTCCTGCTATTGGTTCGAGGTTATGGAGGTCTATGGTCTCTGTTATACCAGAGGTCTGTGATCATGTTAGAGTAAAAGTTAAAGAAAGTAAAGAATCCTTTTGGTTTGATAGGTGAGCTTTGGCTAGGAAATGACTGGGATGAGGCTACTTTAGTGTAGTAAATTGGAAGTGATAAGGCGAGGGAAGTTGTTCAATC
Organism: Hamamelis virginiana; assembly: GCA_017140935.1. NCBI lineage: Eukaryota > Viridiplantae > Streptophyta > Magnoliopsida > Saxifragales > Hamamelidaceae > Hamamelis > Hamamelis virginiana. Next base: position 2,719 of record JAESVK010068705.1, read on the forward strand.
TGTGCTTCCAGGTAGACTAGGACCTGATAATATTCCAATCATGGCATAGAAGGTTACCTTTGAAGGTTGTTGTGTGCATGTGGAAAGGTCGGTTCAATTGCCTTGCGGTGGATGAAAAGGTGAAAACAAGAAGGGTTGCCTTGGCTTCTCGGTGCAATTGCTGTGAGGAACCGAGAGAAGAATCGCATGACCATGTGCTTTTTTCAGGGGAGTTTGCGTCAAAGCTATGGAAGTTGGCAGCTAATGCTTTTGGTATGTTTGATTTAAGGGGTGCGAATTGGTGGATAAGAGTGATGGATTGGCTGTATAATGCAAAGAAATTCTCGTTGAAGGGGGTTCTCATTGGTATGGTGCCAAGTATTTTAACTTGGCAATTATGGAGGCGACGCTACCAAGCAAGAATGGAAGGAATTATTGACACAGTTGAGAAGGTGTGGCGATCGGTGCAATTTTGGTTGCTGAAGATTGCAATTGATATGGGGTTGAATGAGAGGATAATACCGTTTGATGAACAGATAATCCGAAGTATGGGTGCATCAGGTTTATTACGGGGAAATCGTGTTCCAGTTTTGGTTAGGTGGAAGACACCTCCTGCTGGTTGGATAAAATTAAATGTAGATGGAAGGTGTAGAGGAAATCCGGGAAATTGTGTTGGGGGGGGGGCGGGATTGTTCGGGACCATAAGCGAGAGGTGAAGGGATTCTTTTCTTCGTTATTTGGTCAAGGTACTAATAATGAAGCGGAATTAAGAGCTTTAATTGAGGGTGTTCTTCTTTGTAAAGAGATGGGATACTTCCAAGTAATAATAGAATGCGACTCAAAAATTGTTGTGGACTGGATCATTGCTAGAAAATGCACCGTGTGGTACCTATGGGATTTTTGGGAGGAACTTTGGAGGGTTCTTGATGGTGTTCGGTTCTTGGTGGTACATCAATTTAGATAAGGAAATTATGCGGCCGATTTTCTAGCTCGGATGGGTGAGGAGGGTTTGACTATGAGACAGTTTTCGCATGAGAATCTTCTTATGTTATTAAGAGGCATAATCAGGATGGACAAGCTGGGTGAGCTTTGAGTGAGGTTGCCTTCTCCGTTCTCTCTCTATCTCTCTCTTCAGTCTTTCTCTGTCTCGAAGTGTACAATCCCTTTTTTTTTTCTTTTGCCGCTGGTTGCTAGGAAAATGTGGGAAAAAGAAACATTTTTTCTGTTTGGTTGCTAGAAAAATGTAAGAAAAAATATTTTTATTTTTGCAAGCGTAGTGAAAATTAATTTTTTGTATAGTTGGTGAAAAATTGGAGGAAAAAGAAAGAGATTGTTGTTTTTTGTATTTTTTTTTAAAAAAAAAATTCTATGTAGTGAACTATGATTCTGGCGTAGGAACTTGGGGTTCCGGCGTAGTGAACTCCGGGGTCCGGCGTAGGAACTTTGAGGTTCGGCATAGCGAACTGCATTTCTGTCATAAGAACTTAGGGTTCCGGCATAGTGAACTCCGGGTGTGACATAGTGAACCCGAGGATTGGGGGTGTAGGTAGCGTTGAAGCTTGTTAGGAAGGAGGGGTATTTTTGTCCAATTCATGCCAAAAGAACTTTTGGGAAAAAAAAATCTGTTGAGATGACTTTTGACATGAAAATCTTCTAAATGGGGACCTTTAGCCAAATTCCCCAATAAATAATTACATATAATCTTGGGAATGAACTTATTTTTGTAAATAAAAAAATTCAAGAGAATGTCAATCACTTTTAATACCACATAAATTATAATGGATCTATTTGAACAACCAAATAGGCATTTACTTAATCTAATTTTGAAAAAACAAAAAAAAAAGTAACAATAATTGTCATATGAACAAGCTTGCTATCGGCCTTCAATGATCGAGATAGTGACATTGTTAATGGAACAAGTCTTTTGGCTTTGTTGAGACGATTCTGTATCTAAAGTAATCTGTCTTCCCGTGAATGCCGATTGCTTTGGTATGGGAAGATCTAAAATTTCACTACTAAGAATAGAAAGAACAGTAGAAACAGTAGGCCTATCTTTTGCAAGTTCTTGCACGCACAACAGTCCCACATGTACGCATCTCAAAATCTCCATCCGAAAGCATTGATCAGATATCACTGGATCTTTTAATGATACAATATCGTCCTCATTCCATAATTTCCATGCCTAAAAACATCAACACAATTGCAAAGTGTTAGAAATCCAGAATTAAATCTTCAATCTAAGGAAGGATTAAGTTTTTCATAACTATGGCAGTAGTTCAGATAGACTTACAACTCCTAAAAGGGTCAATGAATGCTCATCTTGATAAAAGCTACTGTTCCTTTTCCCACTTACAATCTCTAATAGCAATACTCCACAACCGAAGACATCAGATTTTTCTGAAAATCTTCCTTCCATTGCATATTCAGGAGATATATAGCCACTGCATTTCATCATTCCAAGCACCAATTCAAATAAGGGTCAAAAGAATGAAGCATTTGGACAAAGAGTCAAAGACTCACTATGTTCCAACGACCCTTCTAGTATCGGCTTGATCTTGATTTCTTCCAAAAATTCTGGCCATTCCAAAGTCTGAAATTTTTGGATTTAGCTCTTCATCCAACAAAATGTTACTTGGCTTTAGATCTCTATGAATTATCCTTAATATATTTTGAATCCCTATGAAGGTAAAGGAGGCCGCGACCAACTCCTTCAATTATGTCTAAGCGTTTCCTCCAGTGTAGGATCTCCTGTTTGTGTGGATCTGAATATATGTAATCCCAAAGAAGAAACATAAAAAATTATTATTTTGGTTAAGATGATGAAAAATATGTTTTATCATGAAAAAAATTAGCTCATTAAGAAAACCTGTTTTACTTTCGTTATACACCGATTAGATACAGATGTGGGTGCTATGCACTTGTAACAATTACAGATGGAAAAAATTGGTATATATTAATTGGCAGAATCTAACCAAAGAGAAATGCATCCAAGCTTTTATTTGGCATGTATTCATAAACCAACATCTTTTCTTCTCCTTCAACACAGCAGCCAAGGAGTCTAACAAGATTTCGATGTTAGTTTAGAAGTTTAGAAATCACCACCGCCTCATTCATTAATTCTTCTAGCCCTTGCCCAGAGGCTCTCGAAAGCCTTTTCACTGCTATTTCTCCCCCATCTAGCAATTTTCCCTGAGAAAATAAAACATTAAACCATGAACTATACATTCAATTGGACACATTATAAAAGCCTAAAAGAGCAACCATTACCCTGTATACAGGACCAAAACCACCCTGCCCAAGCTTATTGGATATATGGAAGTTGTTTGTTGCAGTAGCCAACTGCTCAAAATTGAATAGGGGTAGCTCTTGGAATTTGTCATGGGAAAAATGTGAACATGTTTCCTCTCTATCGAACGATAATATCCCCTTGCCTCGCTCTATTTTTGCTGATCCAGAAGAAAGTAGTAAGTAATATTTTCATAAGAACTGTTAGTTTTTAGTCCACAGAGATAATAAACTAACTGGTGTATTACCTCTTCGTTTGGCCATCAACGTCCATGAAAAGTATGTGCAGATGGCAATCACAATTGTACCTATAAGCACTGGAATTGCAATTTTTACTTTAGTGTACATGTCTCCCTTTTTATCTGTAAAACGGAACAACAGTTGAAGTAATTCAGTCAAAATATACTTAAAAGGATTTAATATGGCATTAAAAATTTCAATAGGGGTAGCATTCAACATTGGAAGGAGAAAAATGCAAAATTGTACCCAGATCTGAATAAGCAACACGAACATAAAGATCTGTCCCCCCGCTGGAGAATTCCTGTATGTCAATTAAGTGTCTGCTCCATAGCATACAACCGATGGCAGTGTCATATAAATAAGCCAAATAGGAACAATTCTTAAAGCACTTTCTTTCGCATCCGTCTTCACCTTCAACTTCAGATGACAAATCAACAAAGTCTGGCACTTTGATCATCTTGAGCTTAAAAAACCCTTCTTTACCCTCTTCACCGCGGCTCTTTACTCTCTCACACTGCAATTGTGTCCTCCTAACACACCCACTAGTCCAATTTCCTCTATTCCATTCCTCTTTATTCTTTGGCTCAAACCCTCTCAAACAGCTGCAAATTGGCGAATCTCGCGGATTGCAGCTACCAAATGCTCCACACTTGCCATAAACATCACACTCAGTTTCCTGAGCCACCCACATATTTTCCCATTTTTTTGTCCTTTTATTCCAATATATTTCCCTTAATGTTCCTTGAGAATTCGAGACAAAGTTTGTTAAGAAAGACTTGTCTCCATAGAAAGTCATATAAATGGATCCTTCTTTTTCATGTACAATATCAAATCTGTGGAAAAAAAATACATGGAATACATGATGGGTAATCCAAGAAAAGTCTGACCATTCCATGGACCACTCCGCCAATATGGGCAACTGCCATTCCAAACAAAGATTTCAGGGACATTTAGAGACCCTGTACCAGCAGAGAAGCTTCCAATGGATGGATCCAAAGGTCTTTTCCATGATGATCGCCTTTATATTTGCTTCTCACCTGTACTTAATGTACCAATTTTCATCTTTGATAAGAATGAATCACAAGGATGATCAAAACTTTCCCTTATGATCCTTTCATTATCACTTTCAACATTATTATTAGAATTCACATCTTGCAAAACAAGGTTTCCAGTATCTAAAAGCAGAGCATTTGTATTATTAGTTGCAGGATTTGAAACATTTGATGACCAAAGAATCTCATTCTGTCCATTCAAGACTTGAAGATTACCTTCTTTAGAAATAGTGATGACCCCAGGAGAATCCTTGAGAGGATTGTCCCTGTTAGCTACCCATATAATATTGGGTACAGAGACTTGATTGTACCAAATTCCAACGTAGCGATTTTCAGAACCAGCAGGGCGAAAGAATCCAAGTTTGAAGATACTGCCATTGGAGATTATAGACTTGGGATCTTTGATGGATTGAAAGGGTGTAATGGTGTCTGTGGCAGTGCAAAATGGTAGACAAAAACAAGATGAAAGTAGGAGAAGAACAGCAATTAAGTTTGTGCAGCTTACAGGTCCCATAGTGTTGTATGCTATTTGTTTGTGACCAGGGTGTCATATTCTTTATTTATATATTTAAATATTAGGGTAAATTGTACTTACACCCTTTAATTTTTGATAATTATGGAGACACCTTTTACTTTTGAAAATAAAGTTGTATTAAATAAATAAATAAAAAAAAAAGACCCCCTCAATGAAACAACGTTAATTTTCATTGATCCAACGGTCAAATTTTAAAAAATTTTACATTAAAAACTGTGATATTTTCTAATTATAATAATTTATCACAATGACATTTTCAAAACCAACCATTAGATGACTGTGATTTTTGGTATACATAATGTATATAAGCAGAATATCTAATTCAAACGATTGGTTTCACAAAATATTTGACCCTAAAGAACTGGAGACTATCTAAATGGTGAGGGTGTAAGGAAAAAACATTGTTAGAATCAGGGGTAGAGCCAGGAATTAAAGTTTGGGGGGCTAAGGATTTAAAGTTCGGGTAGTTGCAGTGAAGCTGCTTCTTGTTTTTGGCTATGGTGGTCTGAATTACAGCTGCTGCTTTGGTTATTGCTACGTAATTCTATCTGGGTTTCAAGAAATCTTTCTTTATGATTCAAGCTTAATCAGATTGAAGAAAAACCCAATTTTATTTTGTATCCCATATCTTCTTCTTCTTCTTCTTCTTCTTCAAAGATATTGAGGAGAGAAAGAGATTGATCGATCGATAGTAGAATTCTTAACTAGCTAGCAGCTTTTTGATCCTTACTATAGAATTGGGGAGTGGGTGGGGTCCTTCTCTTCCTTGTGACTGACTTGACTCCTGTAGAGAGAGAGAGATAGAGAGAGGCTGAAAAGGTTACAAGAAAGGCATAGCTGTGTGGGTTTGGGGTGCAACTGGTGGAAGGCAGGTGAGCACTGGCTCAGCTTAGTAGAAGGGTTGAGCCCATTGAGTTGTAGAGTAGTTTTTTTTTTTTCCCAAAAATTTGGGGATATTAGATAGTTCCGCCCCTGGTTAGAATTAGCCATACTAGCCTAGAATTCGAATCCTTTAAAAGTAGCAAAAAAAATTAAAAAAGAAAAGATATGTTTGAAACGAGCAGGTGTGGACTCATTTCCTATACGTGAAGCCCTCCTATACGTGAAGCCCACCTTATACGAGTATTACCCAATATTAATGCCCTTTATTATTTCAACTACCCTATCCCCATGGATAATCTATTCTGGAAAAATCTCCTTTTTTGAAAATATCAATGATTGATTTTGATAAATTTTTGTTGAAGGAGACTGGAAAATGGGAAATGAAAGTAGGAATGATTAACTCCAATGGATTTATTTATTTTTTGTTATCAAGTGATATACATTAGTTGAGTTAATTGTTAGGTGTTAATGGGAATGTAAAATAATAAATGGGTCTATTCTCATCCATTAAGAATAACCCAAAACTTAATTCCATAAAAAAAAAAAAAAAAGATAATTCTATTCGTCTTTCCTCTTTGTCCTCCCTAGTGCATTTGACCAACTTGGAATAGCTATTTCGAGAAATCGACCGTTGAATTTGATGCTCTACTTATACGCATCATGAATACAAAAAATCACATTGATCCACCAATGATTTTTTAAAAAAATATACTGTAATGGTTTTTCATTATTATTTACAATTTTTCAAAATTGCAAAAACCGACTATCGGATCAATGTGATTTTTTGCATTCATGATAAATATAAGTGGAACATCAAATCCAACGATCGATTTCTCGAAATAACTGTTCCAAGTTGATCAGATGCACTAAGGAGGAAAAAGAGGGAGGACAAAAAGGGAGAATGAATGAAATTTTCCAAAAAAGAAACATGGACTTTGAGTCAAAGCTCATGTTCTTCCAATTGATTTAATTTTCTATCACTTTACATTGACTGCTTGTACTTTTTTGTACTTATATTTGCTTGGATATTAAGATCGCGCCACGTCATTTAAATATATTATTCATCCTCACTTTTGATGATCTGTCATAATCTAAGATATCGAACAAATACAAGTAATGAAAATGAACAAACAGAAGATCCAAATTCTTATTCTTAATAGGTTAGTAGTTTTTTTTTTTTTTTTTTATTACTTTTTTCCTCACTTTTTTGATAATTATTTAAATTTTAAACATACCTGTTCTAAATTCTAAATAAGGATTAAAAACAAATTCTTGAAATTCAGCTTTTTGCTTTAAAGAAATTTGGACTTATCCATCCACAGTGCTAGCTGTCGGTTGACTAGTTCAATTTCATCCAAAGAATTGAGAAAATCAATCTATTCATCAATGGGGTCCAAATCTGACATGTCTTTTACATCAATACTAGGGGGAAGGTGCACGTGCTACGCACGTGCCAGCTACTTTTCTTAATCGTTTGTGGTGCTCGTACTTTGGGTTTGGTCTGCTTGTTACTACTAGTGTAGGGTGTTTAAAAAATTCTTATTTGAACATAGTCCTAAATAAATAAATTTAGAGATAATTCTCAAAAAGCAAATAAAAAAATAAATATAAATAGCATTTTAAGCTCTCAAAATGATTTTCAGGTGAGGTAATACAAAGTGGCCTAATTCAATATTTTTTGCTAGGTTCCTTAAATTTGGGCAAAAGTAGAAACCATAAACCCTGCTTAGACATGCAACTAAACCCTTCAAGCTTCTCAACTTTCTCCTCCATCCGGATAAAGATTGCCACTTTCAAGCATTGCTATCATTTAGAAACTCCTTCAGCAAAATTCACCAAATTATCCAAGATTCAAATAACTTTGTTAGTGAGTTTTACTTTTCCATCATGATTAGTGCCACAATTCTCATTAAGCAAATATACAAAATCATCTAAATAGGCTTCCATCATAATTTGCGCAAGCTTTGTTGCTCTTTTGGGAAGAATTTCAAGGTAGGATATCCACTTATACATACCTGCACACATACAACATATTTGTATTAGGGTCATCCTTTTACCAAGCACACATCACATGAGAACTAATTTCGAGCACATTATCATATGGAATTCTTATTTGTCAATTTTGTAGTATTTCAATCCACTAATAGTCACAAATTGATATACAAAAGATATAGGCATCAAAGAATGAATGCTTGATTTCAAAGGTCTACTTAAAACAAAATAATGAGAAGTGAATAGACAAAGCTTGGTAATTGGGTATGTAATATAAATTCTATGAAATAATCTTCAACCTTTGGGATACAGCCTTTCAACATTTTCTAAAAAGTAGGTTATACCAGCCTTTTAAAGAGATCATTTCAACAATGCTGTAAGCCAATTATAGCAATATGTATTTGGTTAAGCTCTCCTGTTTGGTTGCTGAGAAAACTGAGGAAAAGGGAAGCAAACCAAAAATATAGATCTAACATCTAAGCACAACAAAATCAGACCCAAAATAAATCTCAACCTCAAAAAGTATCACATTTTTGAGATATATGTATATATAATAGAGAGAGAGAGGGAGAGAGACTAACCCAAGAAATTTCATTCAAAGAAGCATTTGAACTTCTTTTCCACTTGCATAGCACCTCAGTATATATCTTCCAGCAAGAATGGTCCTTGTTAGCCTCACCCACCTACAAAATAAACTTAAATTCCCCCCCGTATATCACAATCTCAGCTCCCCTGTTCTTTACTTATTGGTCCTTAATCAAAATGTAGAAAAATGTTGCCAAAAGAATCAATAATCTACACAAAAATTGCCCATTTTTAAAATACAAACCTGAACATAAATGATATCGGGATGTGCAGTGGCTTTGAGGAGGTAATCAGAAGCCCAACGAATGGCTTCTCTTGCATTCTGCAACTCACATTTTTGAAAAAAATAAATTGAAATAAATCACAAATCAAATAATAATAAAAGAAAACAATATAATAAGCAATTTAAAATTAATCACAAATATAATGTAAGTTAGAAGAGAATTATAAAAAAAATTAAAAATATACAAGGTAAAGCTGACACAAAAAAGTAGGAATTCAAAGCTACTGTGATTGACAAATTTTAGCATTGCAAAAATTGACGAGAGAAGACTGCAAATTTTAAGGAAAATCTGTACCTATAAAACAAAGGATGTCAGATCAGAAAATCAACTCTTCAAAACTATCTTCCACTTTTAGATGATAATCAAACCTACAAAACGGAAAAAGGAAACCTATTAAATACATCAATCAAAATACAAGTAGGAAAAATAAATTACTTCACAAATTTGCAAGATGTAAGCTTCAAAATGACACAGCATATACCTATTGAGAAAATGGACCCCTTTCCAACTGAGCAAGTAAAAAACAATGAAATCAAACACAACTAAGACTATAATAATAATAATAATAACAACAACAACAAAAGCAACAACAACTATAACATGTATCCTTTAACAACAATAATAGGACAAGTAAAGGAATAATACTCCTTGCATCGCACTTTGTTAGAGTACTTTGACATAACACACATATAAAGAAAAGCAAATAATGCACTGACAAATCATTTGCCTAATTTATATTTCCAAAACTACTCTCTTATTCCAATTAATGCATTGACACTTCACCTGTGTTTTAATTGTAATTTTTAAATAATAAAGGTTATTGTGGGAAAGTAACATAGTTGTACAAGCAACTATTTTAGAATGAACAAACATCATGGGACATCCAAAAAAGGGAATGTACTCTAACATAGTGGAATAGTGGGAATAATAACAACAGACATGTGGCACATATGCAGTGGTGCAGTACTCAATTTCCAAACGGGTCCCATTCTAGAGATAGCCTATGCAAAATATCATCATGATTAGATAATTTTCAACCATCTTGTTTGAAAACTTTCTTCAACATTTTTCTAAAAGTTGAAGACAAAAAATACAGCTACTATGGTAATATGGATGGGCCAACATAATTGGATCATCCAAATCATTAACAAAGTGAATCTCTTAGTTAAGAAAATTGGACCCATTAACTTAAGGGTCTCAAATCCTGATATACTTCTCATCCTTTTAAGGTGCTTACTATATAAATTTAAATAACAACAATAAGAATACTCAAGAATGCATAGATGCTGACCTGATCTTCCAAATCAAATTGGTTCTGAAACCGCCATGCAAGCTCCTCATCACGAATACTATGTGGAGTATCATCTCTTATTACAAACTTCACCTCCGCTTTTTTCTTCTCCCATTCAGCTAGAGTGAAAACAGGACGCTCTCCTTGTTTCCCTTTCCCTCTTTGTTTTCGACCCCTAGAGCCCCGATCATCCTGGATTGGATTACTCATTTTTTGGAGTTTTTGAGAAGCAGTTTGGTTTTGAATAGGGATGGATTCAACCACTATCAATGGTACAGATATTACTTCAGTATAATCATTTATGCTAGGAAATGAAGAAAATTCTGGAAATAAAGAAACAAATAGATAACTGGAAAATCATTTGAAACTGCATTTAAATGAAATCAATCCTTTTTTCACACAATTTGAAATGTGTCTATTTTTTTTTTTCTAACCAGAGATTGTAATTTGCATCTGCCAAGGCCCTTCTAAAATAAGTTGATTATTTAATGAAATGATCCCATTTCTAATTTTATTAAAATTTTGTAATTCAAGTAACAACTCCGTTGTACAATGCCAGCTGACACTTGTCTGTACATACATGTACGATTAGAAAATGCAACATGGAATTCAGCCTCCTCTACTCCCTTACAAGATTATCAATAATTACGTTTCCCCTCTATTTTACAAAAGCTCTTCCCTACATTTGAAAATTATCAAACCCCATGTTCTCTCTCATTAAAGAACAAATTGCACGTGTGTAGCACATGCCATTCCTGAATGCTAAAGAATTGAAATAAATCATTTCACTTCTATGTGAATACGAAACATACTAATGCACCATTAGACCATGACCTAATAAAAATGAAGTAGGACTAAAAACAAAACTGAAGTTGCACCTTCTTTTGGTCTCGTTTCAGAGTTACTTGGCTATCTTCAGTTCTTTCAGTAAGGGAAGCTATTTTGTGATCATTATCCAGGCGGTCTGCTTTCAAATAATGGTTTTGGTGCTTTCCCATTTGCCTAATTACTGCAGTTCCTCCAGCTTCCACAACAGCAGGCCCAGTGAAGTTGGAGGTTGATTCAGAGTAATCTGCACATTATCACCTTTTGTTTGAGTTACATATGCACTGTATCTGGTAATGAGTCAGCACAAAATAGCAGATGATAAAAATAATTTTTACTTGGGACATCTAAAGAACAAAATTTTGATAAATTTTATTTAGTCTGACCGCCAGGAAAGAATCAACATAACAAAACCTGGAAAATTCATCCTTGAAACATGTATTCTTTCTTTCTGTTTTGAAGTGTAAGTAACAAAACGAAAAATCCATATCCTATGATTTAATAGAATATATCAACCCAGATAAAGCAAAATGGTGAAATAGGACTGCTCGACTCCCAATATTTACACTTAAGGCTATGTCAAGTTCAGTTTCTTGTTTGCTTTGCATGGACCAGCAGGGTAGAACCGTAGAAATCTGAATCTTTAAGATATTTTGGAGGAACCATGGTCTTTGACTCACTTTTGGGCCCTTGTATTCTAAATAATTACCTCTAATCCTTATACATATGTACCAGAGTAATAAGGTTAAATATACATCAATAGGCCGGAAAAATCGATTTTTATTATTTTCAAATTATGAATAAGTAAGTCGTTTAATTTCAAATGATCTCATGTATGTCTACTTCAAAACAAAAATTTTATCCAAAAAATTTAGAACACTCCATGAAAGAATTGTGGCACCCAAACTTCACATTGTCCCCTGCATCATAGTACCTTCTAACCAAATCAACCTGCATTTTCATTTTCATACCCAAACGAGCAAAACCCACTTCAAAAAGTAAAGAAAGAGAGCACAAATTAGAGATTTAAGAGAAAGTATATATATATATATACACACACACACACACATACATGCACGGCTGAGAAAAAGAGAGGAAGTGAAGAAACAGAATAAAAATCAGAACAGTTGATCAAAGCAAACAACCCAATCAAGCAACTTCCAAAAGCACAAAAGAAATCAGAAAAATGGAGAGATGACTGGATCTATCAGTTGATCAAAGTTCTCGCCGCATAATAGCACCTAAAGCTTCCTCTGCAAATGCAAAAACACAACAAAACAAAAAAAAAAAACAAAAAAACGAAACTTGTGAGAAACATAAGATAAGAAATAAGAAATCGACAGAACTTGAAGCACAGGAATTCTGAGAAAAAACCGATCAGAGAGAGAATCACAGAGAGAAAAATAAAGAAAAACAATTACTTAATATAGGCATGAAAAGAAAACCAGACTCACTCTTTCTCCTTCTCTCAGCAATCACAGATCTTTGCCCAAGCGAAAAGCTTTGCAAGAAATAAAAAAAGCCCAAACCCAGTCTTGTTGTTTCTTTCACCTCTGTGTGACCTAGGTGGGCTATGATTGCGTGAACCAAACAAAGCTTCCTCACTGTCCATCACTCCTTCCCCATACCACAATACCAGTCATATCATCTCTCCCGCAAGTTCTTTTTGTTGCCTTCTCTCTCCATTTCTCTCACTGGTAGGAACAAACAAGAAAGGAAGGAAGAAACCAAGGCCGTTGTTTTTCTGGTTTCATATATTTTTTGATCTTTCGGAACTATAATCGGAAAAACAAAGAGGTATTTTCTTTCTTTCACTTTTCATGGTTTTGTAATGATTTCTTAACAATAAAATATATAAAAAATAAAAACATTTTTTGTATAAATGAAACGCAGAATCAACAAGAAAAAACTCAAACAAAGGAAAAAAGAAGATGAGCAAGAAAGGTAAAGCAAATGCAAGAAAAAAGTCAGATAGCTGCAACAAAAATGGAAAGTGAACACAATCAGATTTACCCAGAAGAAGCTTCAACAGCGAACACCATGAGCAACGAAGAACGAGATGACCCAACAGCGTGCGCGAGATCAACCACCTGCAGCAAAAGCATAAAGCCAACACAATTAGCAAGCTCCAATCTAGAGAAGAAACAAAACAAAACAAGTATTTAGATATGCAGCCGAGCAAGGACGAGGAAGACCTCTCCAAAACTGCGAAGCTTCGGAAGCAAGCGAGGAAGAAGACAGCACTCTGGCGCCAAAAAAACCTCACCAAATGAGCTTCTCCCACATTCCCCGGGCTGCATACCCAATGAACTGAAACTGCAGACTGCCAAATCCAGGAAAAGACGAAAATACCAAAACATGGAAAGGCCTAAGCTCAAGTGAAGAGGATAATAAAGTAATTTCACCATCCAAGACTGCAGCAAACCTGCAGCGCACTCGAGTAAGACGAACCTCAATGGCTGCACGCCCAATGAACTGCAACTGAAGAGGACAATAACGTAATTTCCTATTCAATGAACTGCAACTGTACAGTCCCAAATTCTGGAAAGGACGGAAAATACCAAAACATGAAAAAGGTTCAAACCCAATCGAAGAGGACAAGAATGTAATTTTCAAACTCAAGACGTCAGCAAGCCTGCAGCACACTCAAGTATAAGGGCGAAAAAACCAAAAATCCAATAACCGTCCGCCAAACATACCCACGAAGCACCCAAAAATGTAATTCCCACACTCCACAGGCATTAGCCAAAAACGAACCTGGACATAGCAAAAATTCTCAATTGAAGCACGGAACAGTGCAAATTGAGCGCGGCAATAGTTAAATCACAGACGTGAAATCAATCAAATTAGAAATCAAACAGTATAAATTTTTTCTTGCCTTTTATTATAGGTATTGAAATAATCAAATTCATAGGGCCAACAATTGAACACGTGTGATAAAATTTGTGTAATATCCAAAAATAGAAGGAAACCTTATCAATGCACTAATAACCACCCACCCCTCTCCCAGTAGCTTTTCTCTTTCTTGAAAAGCATTGGTTTATGGTTAGCCACAAAACTTGTCCTTTATAAGTGAGGATTGGCTTGTTATCTGCCTACAATAATTATAACAGTGACTTTGTTAATGGAATATTTCTTTTGGCTCTGATGAGATGACTTTGTATTTGAAGTAATTTGTCTTCTATTGAATCAGGTTGTTTTGGTGCAGGAAGATCAGAAATTTCACTAGTAAGAATAGAAAGAAGAGTAGACATTGTTGGCCTATCTTTTGCAAATTCTTGCACACACAACAATCCCACATGTATGCATCTCAAAATCTCCATCTGAATGCTTTGATCAGATATCACTGGGTCTATTAATTTTACAATATTGTCCTTATTCCATAATTTCCATGCCTAAATACATTAACATAATTACAAACTATCAGAAATCCAAAAGTTAAACCTTCAACTTAAGGATTAATAAGTTTATCATAACTATGACAATAGTACTTACAAATCCTAAAAGGGTCAATGAATGCCCATCTTGATAAAAGCTAGTGTTCCTTCTCTCTCTTACAATCTCTAATAGCAATACTCCAAAGCTGAAGACATCATACTTTTCTGAAAATCTTCCTTCCATTGCATATTCGGAAGATATATAGCCGCTGTATTTCATCATTTCAAACACATGCAGTTCCAAATAGTTGTAGTAATAATTGTCAAGTTAAACTTAATTCTTTAGAAATATGGGTCTACATAATGAAGCATTAATTTGGACAAGACAAAGTTTACTCACTATGTTCCGATGACTCTTCTAGTCTTGGCTTGTTCTTGATTGCTTTCAAAAACTCTGGCTAAACCGAAGTCTGAAATTTTTGGATTTAGCACTTCATCTAATAAAATATTACTTGCCTTTAGATCTCTATGAATAATCCTTAATCGAGAATCCCTATGGAGGTAAAGGAGGCCGCGACCAACCCCTTCAATAATGTCCAAGCGTTTCCTCCAGTGTAGGATCTCCCGTTTGAGAGGATCTGGATTAATGTAGTACAAAAGATAACCAAAAAAGGGGCCCAGGTAGAGTTGGGGCTACGAAGCGATGTTGGGATAAAATTTGTAATCGGACTAGTAGGATCGAAAGTCGTCGGTGACTGAATTGCACGAAAATTGGTAGTTTAAGATACCCTGTGGAAAATTTGAACAGTTTGTATACTGTATACAAACTGTTAAAATTTTCCACGGTCTGTATCTCATAAATCGACCGTCAGAACACTGTGATTTTTGGCATGCCTGTAGTACATAAGAATAATATTCAATCCAACGGTCGGTTTTTCAAAACACCTGATTTACATTGCCCAAAAGGCCAAATAAAAAAAAATCCACACCATACATGATCCGCAGCCAAACTCTTCCCAGTTTTCACAGCATTTTGAGATTTTTTGAGTTTTTTTTTTTTTCTAGTTTTACTGTGATGTGCTAATAAAAAAAATGAAGGATAATGAAAACAAAACATTTTGAGTGTTTTCACTGTCTTTTTCAATGTTTCCACTGTCTTTTTTTAAGGGTGTTTTCGTTGTTAGGCTATTTTTACTGTGTAGGACTGTTGGGGTATCACTGTTTTAGACTGTTGAACTATTTTCACTGTTTTGGACTGTTGAGCTATTTTCGCTGTGTTGGATTCTGGGGAGTATTTTCACTATCTTGTATTGTGAGGAGTATTTCCACTCTTTGGAGAATTTTTACTGAATTGAGTTTTCACTATGCGAGGGATAGTCCGGTCATTTTTTCATGTTGCTGATGTGAGACAGAAATGAAACAGGGATCAGTAGCAATGCTCTTCACCGCAACAATGACCAGGACACTTCCTTCAAGACAATGAGTTGGACACAAAATGTCAAACCGATATCCATCGAGGTGTCCACGTGACTGGTACTTGAGAGATGACCAGGCTTCCACTAGCTGAACATAAAAAACAAAATGGAAGACTTGACGATAAAATAGTTGAGTCCTGCTTCCAGCAACTTCAGCGGCCAAAATTAAACACACCATGAATCTTGAACAAAGGTTTACGACTTCGTTTCTCTTATTCCTCATCTTCCAATCTTCCATTTCCATTGACACCATAACTTTTAACCAATCCATTTCAGACGTCGGCG
>JAESVK010068711.1:0-10000 GCA_017140935.1 Hamamelis virginiana
AAATTAAAAATCATTCTGACGTGTTGTGATTTGAATGTCATGTAAGAAAGATGAAAGTAGTTTGAGATGATAGATCCCACCACTCAAAGAAGGACACATCAGGATGATTTTTAATTTCAGGTTAAAAAAATTTCAACTATCAGAAAATCGTTTCCGAAAAAATGAAATTGCCCGCTGTAAATGTGAGTTTTTTTCTTTTTTCTTAGTTTGAAATATTATGTGAGTTTATTTAGGAAAAGAGAAGACATGAGTGCAATACCTACCATCACTGTAATATGTGGTGATGTAAAGTCCACATAAGATAAACGTAGAATGTTGCAACATAGGATAATAGTAATTATTGAAATTACAACTTTTTATCCCATTTTGTAGAGGTGGGTAGGTACGTTTTTGGTGTTGCTTTCACAGTTGACCATCAAAAAGAGAAGCATATATACGAACTTATTTGGTTTAGGTTAATTGGGGGCAATGTAAAATAATGATTATGTTTACTCTTCTTCCATAAAACAAAATTAAAGGAAAAATGATTGAGTTTGAAACTAAAATGCCTTGTTAAAATGAAAAGTTACACGTTGACCTAAGAGTACTAAGAAAAATTGAACTTTAAGACAACAATTTACTCTCAAAAATTTATAGAAACCTTTTTTTTTTTTTTTTTCCCGGTAAAAGAGAATTTCAATTAAACAAGCAAACTAAGAAAACATATTAAAGAATCTGGATGGAGACCTTACTCATAGGTCCTATTTATAAGTTTTGTTTATTCAAAAATTTCGCCATCTTTTCACTTTACTCAAAAATTCTTTAATGATTCATCAGTTTGTTCTTTGATTTTTGCAGGAACTTATCATTTTGCAGAAAACTGATACATAGATGAATTTTTTAGAAGTGCTTGGACTTTTGGATAAAAAAAAAAAAAAAAACAAACAAAAAATTTTAAAAAATTGAAAAATTTAAAAAATATTTGGAAAAAAAAAAAAAAAAAAAAACCCAAAATGAGACTTTTGGATAATTTTTTTTTTATTCTACATTTACAAGAAGTAAATTTTTACAAGCCAGAGATGGGAATTGAATGAAGCAAAAAAGCAACATCAAGCATAGCACCAGCCAACAGGACAATAATTTCCTTCACAGTAAATATATTAGACCTGCTAACTTTAGGAAGGCCATGCATATGAGAAGTAAAAAACTCAATGAAACCACACTCATGTAAAACAGAAAGAAAGAAAAAAAAATTGATACGATGCAGAGTGTATATTTTCCCATTTAATTTAACCTTCTTCTTAATTTATATGTCACTAGATCAAGTGATGGAAGTTCTAGTTGGAATTTAAAATGTTACAATTGCTTGAATGATTCATCTTTCTCTTTATGGGATGAGATTTTAATTTCTATTCCTCATAAATGAAACTTGGCTCATCTATTGCTCTCACTCTCCACTAACAACTGACTACTAACCCATATATTGCTTGGAAAAAAAATAAAGGAAAGAAAAAAGAAATCATCACAAATCAATGAATCATGGGTGGAAAACAAATGAATTGACATTATTTCATGCCCCAATCAAGGAAAAAAAAGAACATCATTTCTTGTAATCAACCTATTTTTATCAATTGTCTCTCAAGAGACTTGAGACATTTCACGCAACTCCAAAAGTGATTCAATGTAAATTGTGGCCATGATCACAACCCTTATTTTATTTAATAGTCGCGTGATTTACGATGAATTTTGTCCTTCAAATACTCTACATATAAACCCAATACATCCATTCAATTTTTATAAGATTTTCAAAATAAACTCATTTCAAATTCTATGAAACACAAAGTGTAATGGACTCATCTTATATACTTTCCCCAAAGTATATAGAGGCCAGTTTGAAACTTATTAAATAATTAATATATGCTGCATATATGTCATTTCACACCCACCGGCCTCTTCTTTATTGAAATGAAAGCAAATGGGTGGCAAATCTGATAGTTGGGGCGCAGAAGCACGTACCCATATATATAATTTATTATACAATCTAGACGCAGTTACTGAATCTACATATATCATTTCAATGGTGAAATTGGGGGATCATGAGCGAAAAGTCGGTCACAGTGTTCACTAGTGAAGTCCATGGTGCTCTTAATTTCCCCTTCTCTGCTTACATAATTCTTTTGAATGACCCCAATGTCGTTCTCGATCACCCCCACTTACTCACCTAAACCCATCTCTCTCTCTCTCTCTCTCTCTCTCGGTAATTAAGCTGGAGATCGAAGAAGGAAATATTTAAGATTTAAGCACATCTATGATATGATGAACAGTTGGATGCACTGATGAGCTATATATATATAGGAACCCTGTCAATCTGACAAAGAGCAGTGGAAAATCTCATGAGATGAAGTCTCTTTTTAAGCATAAAGAAAATGCAAGCATGCATGATTATGATCCCAATATATATGTAATGCTGAGTGGAAGGATGATATATCCTCTCAAAAAGGTACAAGTCTTTTTCTAACTAGTTAGGTTTGTAATTTAACAATTTAGGTGGACCTTATTTTGAAAAAAGAGAAGCAATTAAGTTAATTAAGCAAGTGTGATATGGCTACAATGACAGCACTGTCTCTACTTTTCTTACAAAAGCTTTCTAATTTTTCTAACTATTTTAGGCAGAAAAAAAGAAAAAGAAAAAGAAAGATAGATGTTAAGTTGGGAATACAGAACTACCTAATTTCACTGGGGAGTGGGGATGAATCCCATATATACCACATGAGGCTCACCCCCTCTTGTATCACTACCAGCATTTAGCATTTGCATCACATTATCATATTTATCATGTAATTAAAATCCACCATACTATCATCAATTCGATCAACTAAAAATATCAAGTATGCACATTTGATAGGATCATATTAATTTATCATACACTCGACATGCAAGAATGGCGGGAGAACATTTGATAGGAACAAAATATGGGGTTTGGATTTGTTGTTGATCTGACACTCGATCAACACCTATTGATCGGTCGTCGGATGGGCAACACATCAGGGAGCATGTAGATCCAAAGGCTGATATCCAAAATGCGAGCTAACAAGTCGTTTTGGGCCGCGGCTTGTTGTGAGCTTTAACGGAGTTAAGTGTTAACTCCAAAAAATTTTGATTCCCGTGCACTCCACCATATACCATCATTGATTGAATTATTTCTCTCTCCTCCTTCTCATCACTGATTTTTTCTCTCCTCTTTCATCTTCTCCATTGATAGAGCATCAAAGCTTCCTGAAAACTCTGCTTTCCTAGAAAGTCGTTGATGGCCCAAATACATGAAATAAGCCCCACTCTGGCTGCTATAAAATAAAGAACCCAAAAAAAAGAAAAAGAAAAAGAGAATGATACTTGTGTATGACAATATGAGATCAAATGGCACAAACAAGAGGTAAAATTATGGAAAATAAGCTTAAGAAAGAAGCAGCATCTTTATTGAGCTGCAATGAATAGGTCTTCTTGCACACCCCCCTCATGAAAGCATCAGGAAATGCAAGTATTGTATTTATTTTCTCTGTTGTTGCCTTGTTGGTACGATAGTCTTACCTGCAATTTCTATGTATGCTGCACCCAAAGGTGTGTAATTGTTTGTTCAATAGCAACAAATTTGAAGGACATTGCTTTGAGAACCTTCAATTTACTGCTCCCTAAGTTTTTGTCAAATCACAAAGAAGTTGGCATGTGAATGGGCTAAAGACAGCATTCGGATAAACACCATTACACCATGGGCTGTTAAAACCAGGACAGGAGTGTTGGGAGTGAGAGAGAATATTTGGGCGGGCACGATGAGAGGGAGGAGAGAGAAATCAATGATGGTATATGGCGGAGTGCAATGGAATCAAAAGTTTTTTGGCTGTCAACTTTCATAAAAGGCTCCAAAACGACTTATCAGCTTACGTTTTGGCTATCTGCCTTTGGATTCATTTGACTCTTGACGTGTCATTCATCTGACAACTTATCAATCATCGGCTGTAAGATCAACAGCAAATTCCAACCTCTAAAGTATGACCGTCCCAACAATAGCTGAGTGCCACGCGTGCCCAGTCCTCTTCCGGTTTCAGTGAGTGTATCGAAGAGAGAGAGAAAGTAGTGATCTCAACACGTGTTGTCCCATCCTCCCATTCAGAGAAATTCCAGTCAACGGTATGAAATTTCATTACGCGAAAACAGACGTACAAGCAGACAAATCATATCTGATCCCGGAATATCTCTCTCTGTCTCTCTCTCTCCCCCACACTCCACTACACCACGAAAACAGAGCACAAATATATGATGCACAAATCCAGTGATCCACCATTAGCATTAGCAATAGTACTGGCAGAGTGCAAGTAGAGACGCAGAGCAGGGATACCCATTACGGGGCCCACGCGCAAACGCACAATACAAGGTGAATTCTCAACAAATATATAAAAAATCACGGTGGGTATTCTTTGATTCAGTATCTTTCTCATGGCTTCTTCATTTATCTTTGGCTTTGGCTGCGTATTTCTTCTCTTTCTTGTTCTTGAACAATCGTGCTCTGTTCTCTCCAAAGTCTCTTCCCATGTGAGTTCTGCTCTGTTTCTTAAGTGTTTAAGGTTTGTAATTAATCGGTTCTTTATTTCATGGTTATTTTGGGTTTTCATTGATTTGAACTCTGCAGGTTTACCTTGTGTATATGGGGGATAAAACTCATGATGAGCCCGAGCTCGTTCAAGACTCGCACCATGAGATTCTGTCAAATCTTCTTGGAAGGTATCACCTCTCACTCCTCTGTATTGAAGTCTCTAATTCATTTACTCCTAGAGCCCAGTGTATCTTATTCGATTAGTTCACTAGTCCTTTTATGTTTCCTGCTTCCTGTTTTTGTTTTGAAATATTAAAAAACAGTTTCACTTTGTTATTGTTGTTGTGAGAGGGGATGGCAGCAATTTTGATTCATGTTTTAAAGAAGTATTTTCTCTTTTTTTTTGTTTTTTGTTATTGTTTTGTGAATTCTGTTTCTTTAATCTGCACGTATCCATGGATTGCTGTCTCTGTTTTTCTGCTGACAACAGAAAACTAACAGCTACACATTTCAATTTGACAGCAAAGAAGCTGCCATGAATTCGATTCTGTACAGCTACCAGCATGGGTTTTCGGGTTTTGCTGCTGTGTTAACTCATTCTCAAGCCAAGCTAATTGCAGGTATTAGAATATATATATATATATATATATATATATATATAGAGAGAGAGAGAGAGAGAGAGAGAGAGAGAGAGAGAGAGAGAGAGAACTGTGAACATTGTTTTCTTACTTCTTAGTTCAACTTACACTCTCTTTCTGAAAACTCAATGCAGATTTCCCAGGAGTTGTGCGGGTAGTTCCAAATAAAATTCTCAGTCTACACACAACAAGAAGTTGGGATTTTCTTCAAATGACGCCACATATGGTGGATGGAATTCTTTCAAAGAGTCAATCGGGTGTTGGGTCAATAATTGGTGTCTTGGATACTGGTTAGTGTAGAATTAGTGGCTGCCCATATATGCTTGTGGATTTTGGGATTTGGTTGATTTTGAGGTACAATTTCTTTTTTGTGGGTGCAGGAATATGGCCTGAGTCCGAAAGCTTCAATGACGATGGCATGCGCGAGGTTCCATCTCGATGGAAAGGGATATGTCAAGAAGGAGAACAGTTTAATCGATCCAATTGCGACAGGTTAATTCCTCTGACATATCATTGCTCGTTCTATATTATTTTACATTACCTTTTATTTTGGGTTCTCAAGAAATCGCGAATTAGATTTAATATCTCTGTTTTGATCAGTTTGGAATTGTAAATCTCTGCTAACTATGAAACAGATATCGCTCTAGCCTCTAGGGATAACAATGTGTTTGTAGTTTGTGGTCAATTACTATTCCATTGTCAGTAATTTACTGAGAGCCTGTTTGTATGTCCCATGGAATTTGAATTGTTCATTGTGTCTTATATATGATTTCAAGCCCAAATTCATCATTATAAATTAGGCAATTCCAAAGAGTGGCATTCATCATCATAAATGATTGTGAGTAATATAAAATGTGAGCATTTTACTGTAAACTAACTGCTATGCAAAACACAAATGGAGTTATTCGAATTCACGGAGGACAACCAAAAATGCCCAAATTCTGCAGACCTTGAATTTGCCATGATCAGAAAATTATCTGAAGTAGCCTTAATTAACAAGCAATGCTACAATAAAATGGGCAGGAAAATTATTGGGGCACGATGGTACATTAAAGGGTATGAGGCAGAATTTGGAAAGCTGAATACAAGTGATGGGTCTGAATTCTTATCTCCCAGAGATGCATCCGGCCATGGCACTCACACGTCGTCTACTGCTGCTGGTGCTCCAGTAGAAAATGCAAGTTTTATGGGACTGGCACAAGGAGTGGCAAGAGGGGGTGCTCCATCAGCTTGGCTAGCCATTTACAAAGTCTGCTGGACCACCGGTGGCTGCAGCTCAATAGACCTTCTTGCTGCATTTGATGATGCCATTGCTGATGGTGTGGATGTGCTTTCTGTATCTCTAGGCTCATCACCTCCTCTTTCAATTTACGTTGAGGATGTTTTAGCCATTGGGTCATTCCACGCTGTGGCTAAAGGCATTTCTGTAGTATGCTCTGCTGGGAATTCTGGTCCTTATCCTCAAACAGTGATAAATACTGCTCCATGGATTATAACTGTTGCAGCAAGCACTGTTGATAGAGCCTTCCCTACTATGATTACCTTGGGGAACAATCAAACTGTTGTGGTACTTCTTTAACCTTTTTTTTTTTACATCCATGGAGACTTTGTGCTTTTAGCTCGATTGTATTGACAGATAGAGCGAAAATTTTGCTTTCTCTTACAGGGTCAGGCTTTGTATTCAGGAAAGGAACTTGATGAGTTCTACCCAATTGTGTATGGAGAAGACATTGTGATCGTTGATGGAGATGAAGACAGTGCAAGGTAATGCTCTTTTCCATTTGCTTTTTGTCCACACAAAATCCATATGAAAAGGAAAGTTGTATTCGATTGATAGGAAAAGGAAAATAAAATCACTCTCCCTCACTTTTTAAGCATTTGGTTATTACAGGAAAGTTATAAACCCCACAACTAATTCTTCCCTTCAAAACACATCCTGCATTTTTTTACCAAAAAAAAAAAAAATTCCATTCTGGAAAGTCGAAACTTCTATTTTTTATAATTTTCTTGTAAACCAAACATTTGCAGAAAAAACAAGTTCCTTTTCCTTTACTTCCCTACATTTCACTTTCTTGCATAAGTTTTTTGACAGATAATGCACATTTTCAATATTGTACTATATTTTTTAACAGAAGTTGTGTTGCGGGAAGCCTGAATGATACTTTAGCAAAGGGAAAAGTTATTGTTTGTTTCCAATCTCCGGATCAGAGGTCAGCTGCCAATGCTAAAAGTACTGTGCTGCAAGTTGGGGGTGTTGGGCTCATTTTTGCCCAGGTTCCCACCAAGGATGTTGTTATATCCTGGGACATCCCCTGCATTCAAGTGGACTTTATAATAGGAACATCCCTGCTGACATACATAGGAGCAACCAGGTAGCTTCTGCAACTTATTTTGTCGTGAGAGAAAAAGGCCATTGATTGTTCACACACTGCATCTAATAATATTCCAAGACATTTTCTCTTAATTTAGTCCACTGTAAAACCATAACAATCCCTTTTTTCTCTCCACCAGCCCTTGAATTCTAGGATTTGCCGGCTTGCATATGTTCATATAAAGCATGGATACAGATATGGGATAAGGATACGATTTATGCATTAATACTAGAATTCTTGAAAAAGTAGGATATGATAGATACATTAGTATATAATACACACACACACACACACACATCTTTTTTAGTTAAATATTTCATAGTCATATTAGCAACATCTTCCTAATTTCTATGCCTCTAGAGATTGAAGTTATATATTAATAGATGCATCTTCAAGAGCCAAAAGTCCAATTGCTAATTACCATAATATTTGTCAAGTCAAGATTCAAGTTTTTGCAATGAATTGTTTATGCAACAGAAATCCAGTAGTCAAATTTAGCCTTCCAAAGACGTCTATTGGACAACAATTCTCTCCAGAAGTTGCATATTTCTCTGCTCGCGGACCCAGTTCCCTCTCTCCCTCTGTGTTGAAGGTATCGACATTCTTCTTTAAATAAATCATTTTTGAGAGATTCCCATGTGCTTGTAAAAACAACTTGTGTGAGACCCACCTCACAATCCTGCATACAGAGTTGCCAGCATTTTTCATCATTCTTGTTAGCCAATGTAGTGGATTGTGTTGTGTTGCAGCCTGATATTGCTGCTCCTGGGGTTAGTATCTTGGCCTCTTGGTCCGCTGCTTCCTCCGCCCAGCAACTCGATATGGCTCAAAACCAATTGCCTCCAATTAACTTCAAAATTGAATCAGGAACATCCATGGCTTGCCCCCATGTATCCGGTATTGTTGCTCTTCTGAAATCTATACATCCCACGTGGAGTCCTGCTGCCATCAAGTCTGCACTCGTCACAACAGGTAGAAACCTAGAAACTAATGGCATTGCACTTGTTGTCAATACAAGAAATAAATAAATAAATTTATCCATTTAGGCTTAGTCATGCACACTACCTTTAAGAGTAGATTGCGCCCCTCAGAGAATTTCTCAGCGCAGTATGTTCTTGGAGGTCTACTTTCTAGGGCCCATAATTTTTCCTAGGAATATGCGCGCATGCATAACTAATTCTCTCTCTCTCTCAAACACAGCATCTGTACAGGATGGATACGGGCAGAATTTAGTAGCTGAAGGAGCTCCCCATAAGCAAGCAGACCCATTTGACTATGGAGGTGGTCAAGTCAATCCAAACAAAGCGCCATGTCCAGGCCTCATATACGACATTGGAACCTCAGACTACGTGCGTTTCCTCTGTTCAATGGGCTACAACGACACTGCCATAAATCTAATGACCAAAGCTCATACTGCCTGCCATAAAACAACCAATCGCTTATATAATCTCAATCTGCCATCCATCACCATTCCTGAGCTGGAACAGAACTTAACAGTCACAAGAACAGTCACGAATGTCGGTCCAGAAGTGTCCATTTACTACGCTCGAGTTCATGCTCCTCTTGGCACAAAAGTGAGAGTGAAGCCTTCTGTTTTGTTCTTCAATTCTACGGTAAATAAGCTGAAGTTTAAGGTAATTTTTCGTTCTCTTTTGAGAGTTCAGGGAAGATACTCATTTGGAAGTCTAGTTTGGGAAGATGGGTTGCATTTTGTAAGGATACCCTTGAGTGTTAGAACTGTCATTGTGGATTCTTATGCAGAAACTTGATATGATGCAAATGGCATGGATTGTTGTCATAGCTAGATCTCTTCTCATCAACTATATATATATATATACTTTGAGATTGATTTCTTCCAATAGTAGACATAAATTGAGAAATGGTTGTGGAGTACTATTGAAAAAGAAATTATAAATCGGATGATGTCAACTTATCAACAATCTTACCAAAAGTTTTTATTAGTGAATATGAACAAAAGACTAATATTAAATTAAAGCACAAACTCATCAAAAAAACCCAAACTATTATCGAGAGTGTCATCCATGTATTTTGAGCTGCATCCTCTGCTTGAGTTTTACTATGCTTTGGTATTGAAATCATATATGACATATCATTCATATCTCACTTTAATTAGATGATGTATCATGATCCTAAGTATCCAAACAATTACCCAAGTACAAAAAAGCCCAAGCAAATGATCCAAAACTCATGTATTTTGGAGGAATAATGCTAAGAGGCCGACTCATCTAAAAGTTTATGTTATTAGGGGAGAGCTGACTGTATATCAAAGGAATCACAGGAGGAGTGAACTAGATACAATCTTAATTTTTAACGTTGCATGAAGTGACCATTGTAAAAGTTTAGCCGATACAGTGGCACTTTCTCTGACAATTTTTTGCTTTGTACCAAAAAATTAAAGAAAA
>JAESVK010068714.1:0-20959 GCA_017140935.1 Hamamelis virginiana
AGA
This sequence comes from Hamamelis virginiana, assembly GCA_017140935.1. Taxonomy (NCBI): domain Eukaryota; kingdom Viridiplantae; phylum Streptophyta; class Magnoliopsida; order Saxifragales; family Hamamelidaceae; genus Hamamelis; species Hamamelis virginiana. The sequence goes on from JAESVK010068714.1 coordinate 4, forward strand.
TCGAACCTTACTATGAAGCAAGAGCAGAGTCGACAGTGCACTAGCACAATGGCGAGGTCCACGTTGAAATGCTTGGTCGGGATTGGGATCAATGGGCAATTGTGAATCTGGACCAAGACACGAGATTGATTCACTCGATGGCGGCAGAAGGATTGGAAGTAAAAAAAATCCCCTAGGGGCGAGACTCTAAAATTGCGACCTTACCTTGATAATGCAAAGGCAAAGTCGACGGTGGCAACAAGGCTTGATGAAAGTCTAGGGTTTGAAAGAGACGGGATCAACGGAAAAACTTATATACGCGAGGTCGTGTGATTGCTTGCGAAGATCGCGTGGCTGATCGATTAAGCAGGGTCGCGAGACCGAGTCTATGGCAAGGTCGATATTGGGCCTGGGTCGAAGATAGGTAATATTGCGACTGAGGTTAACGCAAATCGAGACCCAAAACAAGATCCATTGGATTATTGCACAAAATCAAGTTCTTGGTTATGCCGAGGTCGAGATGATGCAATCGCGCAAGCTCGCTGGACCTGTGTCAAGGTTTGAGGGCTATAAAAAGCTCGTGGGTCCTAGGGTTGGCGATAAAAATGCTAAGGGCTGCATCACGAGGTCGCTGGTGATAGACAAAGTTGATTTCTCAAAGGCTCAAAATAGACAAGGCAAATCACAGCTCGAGGCTCAAAGGCGAGGTCAGAACCTAGGGCGAGATCGTCTTTGCTAGGCAAGGTCGAAATGATTTTGAAAGTGCAAGGGCGAGGTCTCACGACCCAAGGTCAAAATTTTGGCCAAGGGTGCAATCGCAAGAGCCTAAAGTCGATGACGCTGTGCGACGAAGATCCCAGGCTGGGTCGCGGGTGAGTCTTAATCCGAGTCAAATAGGCTGAGTCGACTTTATGGTACAAATTCAGCGCTAAAACTAAGGCAAGGTCGAGGCTCAGTGGTGCAGGGTCGGGAAGGCAACAAGGTCGAAATAGTTGATCTCTTAAATTTAAAATGGAGATATGATGGCAAAAATGTAATTATGCAATGGCATAGCAGTAGCGCAATTGACGCGAAGTCACTGGGCCCACCACGAGGTCTAGTGTGACAAGACTGGGGCTGGTTATGTGACTGATGGGTTTATGCTAAGATTAAGTCAATATTGGGCCTGGGCCAAAATGAAATGCTAAAATAAAAAACTATGGTTGAAATTTTGGCCAAGAGCAAAAACACTGGGGAGGGTTGCTGACCTGGAGGTTGGCCACGTGAGGTGATGACGTGGGAAGAGAGAGAACCAGGAGAGATGAGAGAACAAGAGCTTCTCAAGAACTTAGAAGGGAACCAAGGCAAAATGATGAAGGTGATCGGAGTCGAACTTATGCCCTTCCCAAAGAGAATATTACTTTCTCCGAGGAAGGAATAAGTATAAAAATGAATGCAGCAGCAGCCTTTAGGTTAAGGTAGGTAAGCCCAAGAATGAATACTTGTTGTTTTTTGTTTGGAATCATTGTTTTATAGAGGGACAAAGGGTGATGTACAGCTAGGGAACCGAGGTTGAGCCAATAGGAGAGTACTGCACTCTCTGATGCTACCTGCATGCATGCATGCATACCACCCTTGTCCCACGGAGCTATCCCTTTCACCTAGGTTGGAGATGAGTTGTCCGAGGTCAAATGTTCAGGACTTGCACCATACAGGACCTGAGCCCTATATGGTGCCGATATGATGCTGTCGGGTGCATGTATAAGCACGCTTATGAATGCGACAGGTTAATGGCTGCTATCCGGGGATTGTGGTGCATTCACCACGTGTCCGGAGACAACGTCATCCTTGCCCGTTCCTTGAGAAAGCCAAGACGGAGGTCGACCTTCCTTCGGTCGTCGACCCCGAGAGGGATGACCCTCCGCCTTGGCAAGCCTCTTATTCTAACCTCCAATCCTCATTCTCTCTCTTAACCCCGTGAAGTGTGTGAGTCCATTCCAAATACCAAGCTCAAGGTTGAGCCTCCAAGATCTTGCCATCAATCCTAGCAAACTTGATCGTTTGGGTTTGTCCTTTAGAGGGAGCCACGGATGGCGTGCATCTCTAACTTCCACCCCGGAGAGTAGGCATCCAAGAGTATGGGCATCTCAGCTATGGGGCATCCACCCAGAGGCGGGCATCCTTATTGGGATGGGAGATCCCAATAGGGTCGACCCTGAGGTCCCATGTTGATTGTGGTGGTGGTTTCATATGACAAGGTCGAATATGAGTCCACCAAAGCCAAGTTGTGTGTTGATATGATTAATCCCCTTTATGTACCATGAGATCCCGTGCTATGGGGTTGACCAGAGTCAACTTTGAGATTGAGAGCTAAGGCCGTGTACAGTGAATCAACCTTGAGTGATGGCAAGGTTGTGCCCAATTAGTGAAGTCCAAGTGGCATGGGGTTGGTCCCCCAGGTTCCATGTATAAACATATGGTGATCATGAGATGAGAAGAAACACAGTGAGATATATATATATATAGAAGTGATCTAGTGAGCATATGCACACTTTAACTAAAGTGAGCAAATAACACAAGCCCTTGGATTCTCATTCACTTAATGGAAGATTCATCTCAAGATTCCAATCCAAGGGTTTGTGTTCTTAACTTACTTTAGCTTAAAGTGCGCATATGCTCACTAGAACATTTTTCTATATATATATAGGGGCCGGTTCACATGACACATTAATTTGACTCTCATAACAACTCCTAATCTCCTCCATTCTTTTCACTTAAATCTAAGGGTCATGAATGCATTGATTTTAAAAATAAGATTTTGTCTTTTGCATTTTCTCTCTCCTGCCCATGTGGTCCCCTTTCTCTCTCCTGCCCACACTCTCTCCACACGAAACCCATCTCTCTCTCTTCCCTCCTGACCCTGCAGGCACATCTCTTCCTCTTCCCATCTGGTTCTTTCTTCCTTCTGCCTAACCAAACACGCCCCTGCCTCCCATGGTTTTGCAATACACAGTCATTCCACAAAAAGCTACATTTTTTCATATTTTTTATGCATTTGGTTCTTTCACTTGTATGTGCATGTTGACTTTTCCTGAAATTTTTCAAGTAATATATGAATGTTGATAATGTATGAAACAAACAATGAAACTTGAGTTGAACAAAATGCATGCCGAAAGGGGAGAATAGAATTTTGCTTGCATACTTTTACTTTGAAATCACACAGATGAGGATTTTTTTTTTACTTGCAAAACAGCACAGTAATGAAAGCATTTGGAGTGCATGTAAGCTTTCCTTCATTTTTCCTTTTACCATTAACATGACAGTGTTAATTAAAGAGATCCTAGAAATAAAAAAGGTTAACTTGAAAAAAGATTTGTAAGCCCGAGTTTCATACGTTTAAGAAACGGGTAAATGATAAATAAAGCCACTATACCAAGGTTTGCTTTTAGTTGCGCCAATTAATGTAGATTCAAGACTTTCACTCCCAGCTCAAGACATACACATTCATGCAGTCAGACCTCAATTTGATGCAGTTCTTTGTTCCTAAAAATTTTTCCAAAGATAGTTAGGCTTTAGGCTTTGGGCTTTGGAAGCAAAATTAAATGAAATGGAGAAAAGGGAGAGAGAGAGAAGGAGAGATTATGAGAGAGAGAATAGTGAAAATGCTCTCAGCCTTCCTGTTTTGAATACGTTTACCATTTTTAAAAAAAAAAAAAATCAGAACCCAACAGGAACCTGGCAGAAACACAAAACCAACCCAATTATAACCAAAATCCATTCTGTTTATTAAAATATATTAACCCAAACCCGTTAATGAGCTGTATATTTATGATGAAATGCGATCTCAGAACAATATTACTGTAAATAAGAATAATGAGAAAAATATAATGTAAGGTGTGGGTGATGATGGGTTGTGTGTAGAGAGAGGTGCTTGATGGCCGGCGACCATGGGAGGCAAAAGGAAGAAAGAACCGGATGGGAGGAGGTAGAGATATGCGTGTAGGGTCAGGAGGGAAGAGAGATAGATGGGTTTCGTGTGGAGAGAGTGTGGGCAGGAGAGAGAAAGTGAAAAGTGAGGAAGGGACCACATGTGCAGGAGAGAGAAAATGCAAAAGTCAAAATCTTGTTTTTAAAATCAATACATTCATAGTCCTTGGATTAAAGTGAAATGAATGGAGGAGATTAGGAGTTGTTATGAGAGTCAAATTAATGTGTCATGTGAACCGGCCCCATATATATATATATATATATAAGGAAACAAAATATATAGAGAGAGAAGAAAAAAAAAAGAATAAGAAATAGGAAGTAGAAGAAGAAAGTCAAAACTAAAAAAACTTATATTTATATATTATAAACACACTATAAGTCTGGACTTAGAAGTAAAAAAATAAATAAAAAATAAAACACATATATAGAGAAGCTGTAAGAGAGAAGAACATACCTGTAAAAAGCGAAGCTGGTTCTCTGATATTATTATAGAGATGGGGAAGAAGACGTCTCTCGTATCAAAACTGGAAAAAAAATAAAAAAAATAAAAAAAATTATACAGATATAGAGAGAGAGAAGGAAAATAAGGAAGAAGAATAAGAAAGTCAAAACTAAAATAACATATCTTTGTTATAAACATTGTAAGTCTGGACTTAGAAGTAAAAAAAATCAAAAATAAAGAGAAGTTGTAAGATTGAAGAAAAATATACCTCGAAGTAGAGATAGAAACTAAAAATATATATATATATTTAATATGAACACTATACGTTTGATCTTAGAAGTTTAAAAAAAAAAAAACATATATAGAGAAGAAGAAGAAGAAGAACATACCTGTAAGAGAGAAGTGGGATGGCTTGCTGTGGAGGGTTGAGAAGCACAGTTGTGGAGAGACCGAGAGAGAGAGAGGGAGGGGGGGTTGTTCTGCTGCTGCGTGGAGAGAAAAGAGAATAGTGATTATGGCAACTTAAATTAAATATGGCACGATTGGCTTTAAATATTTTATAAGATTCTAATTTTAAATATGGCAATATATGAGATTATGGCAATCTAAAATATTAATTATGTGGCATGCATTATATATGAAATTCTTATAAAATAAAATAAAATATACCATCAACCAATTAGAAAGAAGTAAATAGAGTGAATTAAGGGGAGAAAAAAATGGAGAAGAGAATGGAGGAGGAAAGAGCAAGGAGGGCGCCACGTAGGATGGGCTGCCCTATAAATAATAAGATATATATATATGGGTCACGTTCCCCTTACACCCTATTTTGACACCTATGTTTACACCTTATTTTCAAAACACTACCTATATATATATATACACACACACACACACTAGCAATGCACCACGTGCAACGCACGTGTAAATTTTGAAAAAAAAATATAATTTGAGCAATATAATGAAAATAAAATGTTCAAATTTATTAAAAATTTTCATTTATAAGAATTTGAGAAATCAAAACTAAATAAAAACAACATTAATCAATAAATATGAACACAATAGGTTACAAAATTTTCATGTTACATTTATTTTTTTTCAAATAAGAAATAGAGTGTAAATCATACAATATTTAATAATTTTAGAAATTGAATTATATTTATAAAAAAAAATAATTAAATTAAAAATACTTTTATTGTGATTTATAGAATCTTATAGGACCATGATTATAAAAAAAAAAAAAATTATATTTTTCCTTAAGAATTTGACCATGAATGTAAAACCCACAATAGCCATGCAAAAACAATGTCTTTCACTTGATATGTACCCATGAGAATAATAAGGTTATTTAGATTATGAAAAAAAATTAATTAAGAATAGAATTCTTAAGAATAAAATTATTAAAAAGATTTAAATTGCTAAAATTATATGAGGGTATAAGAATTAACTTAGATTAGGATGAAATTTATTGATAAAAGAATTTTTAAGAAAGAAGTTAAAGAGATTTTAAGTAATTAAAATTGTAAGAGGGTATATTTGTCATTAGTATTTATTATAAGGGTATTTTAGTGAATTAAAAGATTTTCCAAGATTGGGACTTTTATTAGTAAAAATAATAAATAATAGAAGATAGATATAGTTATATACACTATTATGGTTCATGAAAAGAAGGAAGAAAAAAAAAGTCCTAAGATACTAAATTTTGTAAATCAAGAGTAAAGGACTTTCAAGCACAATACTGTAGGCATATATTCCGGACATGATAGGACAACCATGACCCATATTTTAGCCTGAATCCTATAGGATTTAAGGATTTTTAACTCTTTTTTTTCCAAATCCATCCCAATGGAGTTGGCGCGAGAGACTACACCAACTAGAGGTGCTCATGGTCCAGTTCGGCTGGTTTAGAAGGGGTAGTGCAAACCAAACCATCCAATTCGGTTTGATGAAAGTGGGAACCAAACCAATCATACATGAAAACCATTGATTTGGTGCACCGATAAATTGGTTTGGTTCGGTAGGTGCAATTTCGGTGCATTGATTTCTCATACGATGCAAAAAATTCAAGCTTCCAAAAATTAATTTCTTTGCAACCAAACAGCAAATAGCTACCAAATATAGTTTTCTTTGCAACCAAACAAATGCAAATCAACAACCAAACAGAAAATAGCAGCCAAATAATGCCAAAAAAAAAAAGAAAAAATTTCGAGCCTTTAAAATAATTTTTCTCGGCAACCAAACAAACCCAAATCAGCAGCAACCAAACAATAGCTATTTAACCAAATAGCAACCTTTAATTAAAAATAGAAAGCGTCAATTTTGTATCCAGTACCTAAAATGCCTTTCATTTTCATCTTCGTCATCGGAGTCGTCGAACCACCGACCACCATTTTCAGCTCCGACGGGCATATCCTCGTTATGCGACTGTGCGAGAGAGATCAAAGGACCAAGAGACAGAGAGAGTCGAGTGACGCCGTGAAGGTGACCTCGCTGCAGTGGTGAAGTGGTGGTTTGGGTTTGTTTCGTGGTAGAGATATAACAGGACGAGAGAGAGTGAGATTGAAAGAGAAGGGAGAATGAGAGAGTGGGAATCTGAGACTAGGAAGTAGGAGTGATTCTAGGAGCTTGGGAGTGGGCTGACGATGGGTGTTTGCAGGTTTTGCATAAATGGGTTTCTAGGGTCTTGAGAGTGTAGAGAAGGAAGGAAAGGAAATGGGTTTTGACTTTAAGAAATGTTTAGGTGCCGTTTGATAAGCTACCATAAAAAGCATATTTGGAATTCTCATTTTTGCTACCTGTTTTAAAAAGCAAAAAACCATATTTTTTTGTATAATAGAGCAAGAAACCATATTGGATTTTTTGCTTTTAAAAAAATCAAGACTGAGATTAGATGCCGACGGTGGTGTCTTCTTCTCCGGCGACATAATCTTCAGCGGCACCTTCTTCTTCACCGATAAATTTTATTTATATTTTTTGTTTTGCAAAACCCATATTTTTTTGTATAACAGAGCGGAGAACCACTGAGACTCTTTGATTCTTCAGACCTTCTTTTTCTGCCGGCACATCCATCATCATCTCTTCTTCAACCTCATAGATCCAATCAAGGAAGGATTCGATATAACAACTCCTGCACGAGTATTGAACCCAACATGGAAGATCCAGTTTGCCTATTTAACCTCTTGACCTTCAATGGCGAATGCCCTCATTGGTGTATTGCAAGAGTCAAAATTAGGTTATTCTCAGTTTGGTAATCAGTACCTTCAGCACTATGCGTAGGAGCTTTATATCTATCAAAGTTATTCGGTGTTCCTCTGCGGTAGAGCATGCATGTTACTTCTGGTAGCTTCCCCAAATCAAGTCATCGTCATTATAAAAATAAAAATGATGCAGCAGGAAGAGGAGAGAAGACAGCGGCACCGGTGACAGAGACAGCAGTCACAGCGGCACCGGCGACGGAGAAAGAGAACACAAGGAACTAGAGCTCTGCTCGTGTGAGGGAGGGAGAGGACTATGGGTTTTTTTGGTTCCGAGGATTCGATGGATGATTTTGTCTACTCTGACTACTTACTTCTTTAAAAAGTTATGGAAGGAAGTTTTTCTTAATGTTTTAAAATCCGAATATTTCATAGAATCAAAAAAGTTATCGGATTAAGTGTCAACTGGTTCAACAGTTGAACCATGAAGTTACCGTGATATTATAAATATATTTTTATTTATTTATTTATTTATTTATTAGAATAAAAGTTATAAATAATTCAAAATATAATTTTTTTTTAATGTTTATACAATCAATTCATATATTTGAATTTATGTGCAGTTATCAAAATTGAAAATTGAAAATTACTATTGATCAATTTTTATTATATATATTTTTAAAAATGCAAGATAATAATATTGTATTGTTAAATTAGGTGCTAAGGTTCTTTTTGCTAGTTGGGATTTTTTTAGATTAATTTGCCTTTTTAGCCTTCTTAGCTTTAAGAGATTTTAAAAAAATTGGGGCTATTTTAGTCATTTTAGCACTTTAAAAAAAAAAAAAAAAAACCGACTTTTTATCCGGGTTGACTGGATTTTGCAAAAGAGAGTTGTTTTATACTTGAATAGATTTTTGTGGGTTAAACCAACTAGAGAGGGGACCGGTTTCCGGTTCAACCGGTCGGCCCAGTCCGGGTTTGATAACATTGGTTTTTCTTGCTTCCTTGAATTTAGGAATCACAAAAAGTTACTTCCATGTAGTAGAATGTAGAAGTCGCTTGCCAAACGGGATTTACTATCAAAACTTCCATTTTTCTACTTTTTTAAACAAAAAACTGGAAGTGGAAGCTTATCCAACCGCAACTTATTTTATAACTTAAATTAAATTAATAATATATTATCTATACTAATATATAAAGGGAGAATGGAAGAATGGGAGTTTGCCTGGTCAAGTTTTTATACCAAAAATATCCACAAATTAACTAATGCTTCTAACAATTACTGTGAGGATAGGTGTGTCTTTTACTAATCAAAACTATTCCCAACAAAAACAGTTCTCTTGAACTTCCTTATCTCTCTCAAAACTACACATTTCACTCTCTCTTGCAGTTATTCTCCATCAGTTACTTAATTAACTCAACCAAAGCAAAGACAACAAAAACTAGGGAAGTAGAAGAAGAAGGGGTGAAGAAGGGGCGACATTGGAGTACACTCCAACATGGGCAGTTGTGGTTTTATGCACCGTCATCATCATCATTTCTCTTGCTGCCGAACACCTCATTCACAACATTGGAAAGGTAGTTACTAATATATGTGCCCTCGCCATTTATCTCTTAAATAAATTTGTTATTGAAATTGATAATGCACTCATTCAAACTAGCAAATATACAAATTTCAAAATAGTAAATGTTTGTGCGTGTTTGTGTGTTTGAGAGAGAGAGAGAGAGATAGAGAAAGAGTTCAAAAATATAAAAAAAATGACACTTATTCAAAATTCAAAAAATATATCTTATCTATACTAAATCTTAACCAAAAGAAAAATCAAATTAGCAAATCATTTAACTAAATTATCCCGCTGATTTAGATATTTGTAATTAATATAATAAGTAAATTAATTTAAATATTTATATTCCATAAATATTTTTATAATTAACAATCTGTTATTTTAAATTCAATTTGTCATGATTTTTATTTTTGGCTATTTGTAATTTAACATTTTAAATTTTGCAAATAATTGATTTGCATTCACATAAAAAAATTGAAAATTGAATGTCAAAATTTTAATTATACATATCTAAGATAATATTAATGTTGTATCTTAATATAAAATATATAGAGTTTTATATATTTGTAATTAAGTAAATAAGTAAATTACTATCAATATTTATACTCAGCTCCATAAAGATTTTATATAATTAACTAATTTTAGAATAAGGGAAGCTTATTCAGAATTTAAAAAATATATCTTATCTATACTAAATCTTAACTAAAAATATATTTTAAAATTAGCAAATCAATTAACAAAATTATACAATTGATTGAGATAATTATCTTTATAAATCATACATAATTATCTTCAAAAAATATAAATAATTGATTTTCTAAAAAATAGTGCATGTGATGTAGCATATAAATAATTGATTTGCTAATTTGATAAATATATTTTTTGTTAGTATTTAATAAAGATAATATTTATTTATGGAATTTTGAAAAAACTTCCCTTATACTAATCGGATCTCCCTCTCTCTCTCTCTGGATTCAAAAAAATTATTTCATAGCAAATTATTTATTTATTTGTGAATTCTATATTACCTAACATGTAAATTTTAAATTAAAAATATAAAATTAAATATTTAAAACTCACATCACGTTTAAGACATAAACATTATCTTCAAGATGTAAAATTAAATATTTAAATAAATATATAAATACCACAATGATTTTTCATTTTTTTTATTGGATTTAAATAAATTATTTGGTAGCAAATCAATTATTTAAATAGTGTATTGTATATTTCCTAACTTATAAATTTTAAATTAAAAATGTAAAATTTAAAATTTAAAACATTATTAGTTTTTAATTTTAAATCAGTATGCATATTAATTTATGGTACTATAAAACAGTGAACGTGATTAACATAGTAGATAAACAATTGATTAACTAATTTCATAAATATATTTTTTGTCAATATTTAATAAAGATAAGATTTATTTTTTAAATTTTTAATAAACTAGGTTCCCTTATACTAAAAGGTCTCTCTCTCTCCCTCCCTCCCTCTCTCTCTCACACACGTTTATATATATATATATATATATATCAAAATTTATGATTTTAAAATATAGTGAATGTGATGTAGAAATTAAACGGTAAAATTATCATCCAATTTTTGTACATATTAATTTGATATCAAATCAATTATTTATTAAATACAAATCATTTATTTATTAAATATATAAAAGAGTAACATTATCTTAAATATTTATATGATAATTATGTATAAAACACATTCATATTTATGTTTCTTTTTTTTCTTTTTTCTTTTTTTGGATCCAAATAAATTATTGGCAAATTTAAAAATATTAATTTATCTAAATATTTAAAAAATACGATAATACATTTACCTAATCGGATACTCTCTCTCTCTCTCTCTCTCCCACACAATATATATATGTGCGTGTGTGTTAAAATTTAATAAAGATAAGATTTATTTTTTGAATTTGAATAAACTATATTCCCTTATTCTAATCGGATTCTATCTCTCTCTATAACACACACACACACACAATTTATTAAAGATAAGATTCATTTTTTGAATTTTGAAAAAACTAGGTTCCCTAATTCTAATCTGATTCTCTCTCTCTCTCTCTCTCTCTCTCACTCACACACACACACACACACACGTTTATATATTAGGTTCCCTAATTCTATTTTATTTGGATAAGATTTTACCGTTAGTTATATGAAATATATTATTCTATTTTTAATATTTAAATTGTTTCTACCAATTGTAGTGTCCTATTGGGATTAAAATTTGAGTATTTCAACCATAAAAAAAAGCTAGAAACATGAAAATAAAAATAAAAAACATGAACTTCTAAAATCTGAAAATAATATAAATAAAATTTAAATATTTAATTGTCTATTTGAAAACCTTTCTTAAATTGACTCAACCAATTATAATATACTATAGAGACTCAAATTTAACTATTTCAACCCTAAATATAGCTAGAAACATTAAAATAAAAACATAAACTTCTAAAATCCGAAAATAACATAAATAAAATTAATTATTTAATTGTCTATTTAAGTGCTTCATCAAAGCCTAATAACATCTAGAATCCACTATATTATATCAATTATAGTATCCTATAGGGACTCAAATTTGATTATTTCAATCTTATGAAAATCTATAAACATAAAATAAAAACAAAAACTACAAAAATCCGAAAATAACATAAATAAAATTTAAATATCCGATTTCCATAAAATTTTTCATTTGTACTATACGTTGATTTTATATGGGGTATTTTTAACTTAATCAATTTTAAGATTTACAATTAGGATCATACAAACTGTATTTAAAGTTGCTATTTTTTTTTTTTTTTATATAGATAATGTAATTTTCACCAAAAAAGAAAAAAGAAAATAGAAAAGAAATATATAATTGTTAGAATATTATCATATCTTATCATGAGCAACATATTAGTGGGTCTTGGAATACGGTGAATAGAGATGTGAAGGTCCTAATGAATAACTTTAAATGAATTTGGATACTCTTCGCATATAGTTTTAAGATTATGATGCACACACTTTTAAATAAATAAATTAAATTATAAATTAAACTAAATTTAAATAATAAGTACACAATTAGTTAGTTAAATTTAAGTTACAAATTTGAAAATATAAATACTATAAAGTATAATTCTTCGCATATAGGTTAGTAGATTTTTTTTTTTTATTTTTTTTTTCTTCCACTTATTTCCATATTCATTTTGATTTTTTCAGCATGCAATATGTGCAATGATCGTGATATTTCTATATTTATCTAAAATTTAAATTTTACGTATATGTTTAATTTAACAATTTTAAAGTATAAAATATATCATTTAAAAATAGGGAACGTGATGTAGAAGACCTTTTTTGTATGGAGGGGATGAATAGAATAAGTTAAATTGAAATGGAGTAATTGTTGGATATGGAAACAACTCTTTAAATATAGGGATATGATTTTTTAACTCAAACATGAATAAGGAACCAATTGAAAACGTGGGGGAGGGGGGGTTGTGTGTGTGTGAGAGAGAGAGCATTATTCAAAATTCAAAAAGTAAATCTTATCTTTATTAAATATTAACAAAAAATATATTTATCAAATTAGCAAATCATATATTTATCTGCTACATCACATTCACTATTTTCTAGAATCATAAATTATGAAAAATATTTATTTTATAAAAATACAAAAAAATATATTATGATAATGATTGATATTTTTTAATATTAAATTAGTATAATAATGATTGATTTTTTAATATTAAAATTGTAAATAATTGATATGCATCAAAATTTAAAATTAAAAACTGAAAATGTTTTAAATTTTTAATTTTAAATTTATAAGTTAGTAAATAGACAATTTACAGATAAATAATTGAAAATTATTTATCATTATAGTTTGAAAATCATTCTTTACCCTCCTTATTTATATGTGGATAGATTGTTTATCATGATTTCATTCATCTATATACGAGTAGCAACACTTTACAATTCTAAAAATTGTTTCAATCCAAAATTTTCATTTTTAGCAATGATAACGAAGAGATTTTGATTTTAAAATAAAATAAGGCCAGTGATAATTGCAATTTAATTTTAGCTTTTCATAACCCCATATCGTGAGTGTACGAATATTTAGAAATACATGAAAAATAAATTACATGTAGTTCTACTACCATAAAATAAAAGACAAAATAAGAAAATTAAATCATTAGTCGTATTATATATTAAGGATATATATATTTTGGAAATTTTTACCATTTTCCAATGCAATTACAAGAGAAAACCATTTTATAAGTTTGGATTAATTTTCATTAAAATAGTTTTTGGACAACAATATTTTTACATAAATTTTCAAAAATTTTAATTTTAATTTTTAAAAATATATGACAAAAGTTGCTGGAAAACAATTGCAAGTTGTACTCAATAATAAGAGTGAATAGTGAAAATGCATTTATGTCAAGAAATCATTCATTTTATTACTGTAATAAAATTTCAATAAAAAAAAAAAACTAATTTGTAGAATTTTCATAATTTATGTTTGTGTGATAAATTACAAATCTTATAAAAAAAATTTTAAACATTTTGCTATAATGCATGTCGTGTGCATGATGAATAGTAATAATAATAATACATATATTTGATCAGTTTGGTCGGTAAAATAAACAATTATCTAACTGATCCGGAAATCGAAAAATGATTAAAACAAGAAACGGACAAGACCAGTACTTCAGCAGAAAAATCGGCTAAAACATGTCGGCTTGGTTTCGGAATCGAACTTTCGATTGATCCAGGTACTTGGGATCGGTCCCTACGCCCAACTATTATTGCCAAATCGCCATCCTTATATGATAAATAGACTTATTCACTGTGTCTTTCTTTTTTTAACTGTTTTTTTCCGGAACAAATAAGGGAGAGCAGTCCAATTTGGAACCCATTAAGTTGTCTAATTCATATTGAAATCAATTTTAGCTAGGTCTGGCTCATATTTGTAACCTGTTTGTCTTTTGGTACATATTTTAACAATGTACTACAAACTCACAGATTTCAATATCATCAAAACTTCATCTCAAATTTCATTTATATTGGTACCGTGGAAAGGGAGAAAACGTGTGGAGGAATCTAGGCATTTGGGTTTAAATTTCAAATTTCATCTCAAACTTCAAACTTCAAATTTCAAATTTCATCTCAAATTTCAATTTTCATTTAATTTAAAAGGTTTTGTCCGCGAAGGTTCCTTAAACGCGTCTAAGATGAGTAGCAATCTAGGCATCTAGAAGGACAGAGTCTCTATAAATAAGCCTCAGAGATAACCACCCATTAAAACGAAAGGGCAAGCCTGAAGCCTTGCTGCACGAGCCATCTTCATTTGTAAATCTCTCTCTCTAGACCATCTTCTTCTATAAATATCTCTCTCACTCGCCATCTTCTTCTGTAAACACTCTCTCTCTCTCTCTCTCTCTGTTAGTGTTAGTGTTACTAAATGGTGGTGTTCAAAATCGCTATATATATTTGTGTGTAGATTTTGTGAGGAAAATAAAATCGTTATCTTTGATGAAATGAGCTGCTGTAGTCTGTCTGAACACTTTTCGTTTTTCGAGAAGTTCTTAAGTGGTTTTTGTGAAAACCACTTCCTCACTGCAGTTATTGTAATCCGATTTTGGGCCAAAAGTAGTGCAAGGAAAAACCAAATATCTTATTTCAATGCACTTACCAAATACCAAGACAGGATATTTGGACCGTCATTGCACTCCAACAGTTGGTTTATGAGAACTTAAAAATGATAATATTTTAAAAAATAAAAAAGTCATAATTTTTCAAAATTACATTTTTTAAAAATCAACCGTTGGATTACAGTGATTTTTGGCAGATATGACATATATGATAGGAATATCTAATTCAATGGTCTGTTTTTTAAAATTTTAATCGTAAGTGGTTCTATAAGAAAGCACTTGATGCAAGAAGCATTAGGTGCACTTAATATTAGCACATCTGTATATATATATATATATATATATATATATATATGAGTCCCAATCTCATTTTTGTGAGGACTTCCTTATATGAGAACTTGGCCTTTTGGCCAATGTAAAATGGGCATTTTAAAAAACTGGCCATTGAATTTAATATTATCTATACTATCTATAAAGCCAGAAGGAGGCCTTGGCATGGTCACTTTTTTTTTCCGTAAATGCCCCTTCATAAAATACACGTAAAGAACAATACTAAGGAAACCTCTTGCTAAAATGTATCGAGTTGAACATGAGCTTTGGCTCAGTCATTCAAATCTCTTTCTTTATGGGATGAGTTTTCGGATTCTATGGATGCGGTTCTTGGCCCATTTAAAATGTAATGTTTGATTTTTTAACAAAAAATCTAATATTGCTAATTTTAGAAAAACAAAAAAACGAAAAAATAGCTTTAAAAAGTTCAACAAAACGGTGCCTTAAATAAATCGACTTAATTTTAATGTTGATAATTTAAAGTTTAATGTTGATAATTTAAAGTTTCACTTAACGCTAATTTTAGTTTCTTTAATATTGATAATTTGAAGTTTCACTTAAAGCTTCACAAATTAAATGCTAAATTATAAGGTGAGGAAGTATAAGTTGCGAGAGAGATAAGAAAATTACAAAAATTAAAATTAAAAATAATATACAAACATCAAAATTAAAAATAATTAATATGTAGTTGCAATTATATAATTTGATATAATTTAGGGGTTTGTTAGGGGTTTGCTTATGGTTCTTTAAAATTCATCTTTTGAAGAGATTTTGCTTGGATTTTCTTGAGTTAGTTTGATAATTTTAGTAGGATTACACTCTATATATGAACAAATATAAGATTTGTTGCTTCTAAAATCATAACAATTGTTTTATTGTTTTTACAGAAATTAGGATTGACATTAGGTTTACACGATGACAAAGTGGAGCATAAGACCATGAAAACAGTCTGGACTTTCAAGCATTGAATTTGTTTATCAATACTTATATGTGATTTTTTGATGAGAAAACAGAAGAAAGGAAAGTGTTACTTTCGTTTTGATTTCAAAAAGATTATAAAAATAAAAATTAAAAGGAAATTAATAAAAAGTAAGGGGCTATTTATTATCCTTCGAATATTGCCAATTTTAGATTGATTAATTTTATAATGTTCAGTTTGTGTCATTAAACAACAACTTAAAACACAATTAAAAAATAAAATAAAATGATGTACCTATTTTTTTTTTTTTATTGAATTAGTAAAATTATTTTAAATATACATAATTGTGTGCTAATAAAGTAGAAAAGAAGTAATATATGTGTGCTAATTAAGTTTTTGATTTCAGTTTTCAAGTTACAAGAAGCGGAAACAAAGAAACGTGCCTACGAGGAGGGGAAAATCTTCCGTCATTGCATCTAATAATCAAAGCAAAACAAAAGATCAAGCCATTTTATTCAACTGGTACTTCTTCACCTTCTACACATCTTCAGTAATAAGCGCCACGGCCATTGTGTATCTATCTATACTATCTATAAAGCCAGAAGGAGGCCTTGGCATGGTCAAGTTTTTATACCAAAAGTACCCTTAAAAAGTATAATGGAAAATAATAAAACGGAGGGTGAATATGTCATTATATTCTCACCCATAACTCCCCACAACTTCCTACAATTATGGAATTTAAAAAATAACCATAACTCCCTATTTACAATGAGTTTCAAAATCTAAACGTTCCCTCTAGCAGTTATAAATTAAAAAATAAGTAAATCATTATCTAAACCTCATTGGATGATGGTGTTTCAAAAGTTGAATACCACATTGTAATCTTCTTCTCTAGATAACTTCCCACCCAACCATTATCCTTTTAAAAAAAAAAAAAAAAAACTCTAACCGACTATCTATCTTCCCTCCCCCTTCACTCTCTTTCAATGCTCCAAAATTTTCTTTTTAAATTGTTTCTTTTAGATTATCATTCTTTACTTATCTTTTTCTTATTCTTTATTATGTTTTCCTTATATGATTCATGTATTTCATTGTAGATTCATGGAACTCCTCAGTAAATAAGTAATTATAATTTAAAGGAGTTTAATTGAGGTGACTCTCTATTCAATGAATATATATTTTTGGTTTTTTTTTTTTTTCATTGTTTTGCTACGTTAATTTTGTCACCATTTGCATGCTTTCAATTTCTAGCCATCCTTACAATTTCAACTTCATATGAACTTCAATAATCATGAGGTTGAAGACTTTCCTTTCCACTTTTTTATTAAATTCTTTTGGTTTGCTGATTATGGCTATGGGTGAATGTATCCAATGCAGTAAGCATTTTCATTTTTTAAATTCAAAAAGTGGATATGGGTGGATAATTTGGAAGGCATTCCGAATTTTCATTGTGTGCATTCCGAATTCCGAATTTTCTTATGATTTTGCCATTTTAATTTTGTTCTCTCTGTAGGTGGTTTAATATTTTCTAGCAGACATTCTTGATAAGAATAAAGAGTGGAGCATAAATGTATGCATCTTGAATTTATGACCCTTTTTCCCCCCTCAAGTGCATTTTAGGGGGTTGTCAATTGGTTACTCAAATTTGATTGTTAAGTTACATGTACTATTATTGCAGGCGATATATCTTATTCTCAGAGACTTTGGAATTCAACTTCGACAAGCATCTCAAGGCCTTTATATCATTATTTACAACAAAAGACCGGTAATGGTGTAATGCTAATGTGTCCCCTCAATTTTATGAAGAAATTTTCTGGTGGATTTGAACATTTTTTAATATCTTCAGTTCATTTGAATTTATCTAATCTGAAGGCATTTTGACCAGTTATGGGCATGTATCCAACATTTTAAATAGTGTAACAGCAGAAAGGAAGCTTGCACTGCTTGATCATGATTTTTTTTGCATATAAATCATCTAACCTACAAGACGAATTTAGACAAGAAGAAGGAGACGTCTAAGATCAAGAAGGAGAGCAACATAAATCTTCAATGCACAAAAACAAGACTCCATTTCCTTCCTATCTCTATGTGATTTAGAATTTTCACTTAAAAATTGTTCACTTTGGATTATTTGCATTAATTATCTATTTAATTGATGTCTCTCCCTCTCAAACTCTTTTTTTGGGTTTTGATTATTTTGGATTTATTTTTTTATTTTTTTATTTTTCTTTTACTGACACTATCCCAAAATATTCACACAATCAAGTCTAAAATATATTCTTAGAATATATTAGATTAATTATTTGTGATGATGTTACTCTCATAATCAACATTTTTCATTTTATTTTTTATTTTTAAAAATCCAAACAATTTCTGAATTAAATCTGATGTTAAATGGTATTGCGTTACGTACAAATGGAAGTTGCACACGCATCGCGTGTGCGCGGTGTCTAGTTCCTATATATGACAGACACGCCAAAAATTACAATGATCAGACAACTGGTTTATTAAATATAGACTGTTAAGCATTATATAGGTATTTAATTTTTCACAGTTTGTATATAAAAAACCAGTGGTCCGATCACTGTAATTTTTGGCATGTCTGTCGTACATAGGAAGAATATTAAATCCAACGGTCAATTTTTCAAAATACCTATTTTATATTATATTGGGGAAAAAGTTAAGTCCTCACAGGAACGAGACTCTCTCTCTCTCTCTATATATATATACAGAGGTGCTAATATAAGGTGCACTTAATGCAACTTGCATTAGGTGTCATCCTCTATAATCACCTGTGATGAAAATTTTTAAAAACTGACCGTTGGATTAGATACCCCTATAATGTATGTTATGTCTGACAAAAATCACAGTAATCCAACGGTTGGTTTCCGAGAAAACTGACCGCTAAAAAACTGACTTTTTTGTTCTTTAAAATGTTATCATTTTTAGCAGTCAGTTTTCTCAGAAACCAACCATTGGATCACTGTGATTCTTGACAAACATGACATACATTATAGGGGTATCTAATCCAACGGTCAATTTTTATAAAATTTCATCACAGGTGGCTATAGAGGAGGGCACCTGATGCAAGTTGCATCAAGCGCACATTATATTAGCACCTCTGTATATATATATATATACAGACATGATAATATAAGGTCAGCTTTACGCAAAGTTGTGTAAGGTCGGCTTCATATGACTAATTTTATATCACAGTTTGTAAAACTGACAATTGGATTAGATGCACCTCCTCTGTATGTCATGCCTGCAAAAAATCACAGTGATCTGACGGTTCGTTTTTGAAATAACTGCTGTTAAAAAAATGTGATATTTTGAAGAACAAATAAGTTACATATTTTCACAATGACAAACTTCAAAAACCAACCGTCTGATCACTGTGATTTTTGGCAGACATAACATACATGATAGGAGTATCTAATCCAATGGTCAGTTTTTCAAAATTTTCATCGCAAGAGTTTCTACAAGAGGGCATCTGATGCAAGAAGCACCAGTTGCACCTGATATTAGAAGATATATATATATATATATATATATATATATATATATATATATATATAGAGGAATTTGGCCGTAGGTCCTAATTAAAAAGAGTTTACTTCCTCCGGTCCTAAAATTAACATTTTAATGGAAGAGGTCCTTTTGGCCAAATTGGACAAAATTACCCTTCTCATAACACGCGCGAAATTAATATCTTCCAGAAACAACTTTTTCAAAACACAAACAAGTTTTTTCATAACCGAACCAGACGAGACTTCCTTCATCGTCACAAGCCGAATATTTCCATCGTCGCAAACAGCTCTGCACCCATACGTATCACACCTTACAAATATATTCTCTCAAGCAACATTAACCAGCATATCTCCATCGTCAACGACAGCTCTCCACTCGAAAATGGCGAAGAAGACGAGAAGCACAAGGATTTGGAGGCAAGAAGAACCAAGAAGAACAACTAGTAAGACATAGAACCCTAGTACCAAAATAGAACCCTAGAACCAATTTATATTGCTAAATCGATCTCATATCTCAAATATTTCACTAATTTAAACTACAAATTTTTTATCCAAACCCATTTTGACTTCTAAAATCAGTACCCTGTTTTATCTCATACCCCTGTTTTATTTGAGAGATGTGTTTGATTTAGGGCTCTATTCAATAGTTTATCGGTCTATGCACATAAATGTTTACTAGATTCATTTTTTTTCTGGCCACATTATTTCTCTAGCTTGAAAAATGGTTTGGGTTCCTACATGATTTCTATGCTCTGTTGCGTGCCATATAAGTGTGATTTATGTAGCCATTTTGCTATCCCTCTACGATTTCCTACATGTGTTTGGGTTGTCAAACTCCCAGACACTACAGTCTTTTGTTTTGATGCAACCGTGTTTATCTAGTTTCAAAAATGCTTTGGGTTCCTACATGATTTCTATGTTGTGTTGGGTGCCATATATATGTGGTTTCTGTTCTCATTTTGCTAGCCCTCTACAATTTCCTACATCTGTTTGGGTTGTTAAATTCCCAGTCAGTACAGTCAGTTTATTTTCAGGCCACAGAGTTTCTCTAGCTTGAAAAATCGTATGGGTTCCTACATGTTTTCTATGTTGTTTTCAGTCCATGTGTGTGAGGTTTTTATACTCATTTTGTATATTATGTATATTATGTGTGTGAGGTTTCTCTACAATTTCCTACTCATTTTTTTTTTTTGCCTATGTGTGTAGTTTTTCACTTCTTTACAAATGCTATAAGTTCCTATATAATTTGTTTTTCACTGCAAGTTTCGCTTGTGAGCATAGTGTTTCTTTAAAACCCAAAATGGTTAGGGTTCCTACGTGGTTGGTTTGTTGTGATGGGTGGCCATATGGGTGTGGCATCAATTTTTTTTGCATT
>JAESVK010068716.1:0-10690 GCA_017140935.1 Hamamelis virginiana
GTTTTTTTCAGGCGAGTTCATCGGGGGGATGTCGGCCGATGGTGTCATGCAGGAAGAAAGACATTCACCCAGAATTCTATGAGAACGCGAAGGTGTACTGCAGCGGCGACCTGGTGATGACTACGGGTGGGACCCAGAAGGAGTATGTGGTGGACGTGTGGTCCGGCAATCACCCCTTTTACCTCGGCAGCCGGTCGGGTCTCCTCGTCGACGACGATCAAGTCTCCAAGTTCCGTAAGAAGTACGGCGAACTATCACGGATCATGGAGATCCCAGTTCTTAAAGGGGAGATTATCATTCCTTCAAGGCGCAAGTCTGCTGCTAAAGGAGGCAAGAAAAAATAAACGTTCGAATTTCATGGTAAAGAAGGAAAAGTTATTAGTTTCTGTTTGGTTGCCTAGAAAATTGAAGGAAAGATAAGAATGAGGAAAAGTTATTCCCTCTGTGTTTTAATTGTTCCTTTATTGGATGACTGTAGATTGTGAAATTAGAGAGAAATGATACATTTGATGTTACTGTTATATTCATTTTCTATCTTTTGTGATGAATTTTTGCTTTAGAGTTATCTTCTAATGTCTGTGCTATGAAGAACTTTCTTGATGTTCTGTTTTCTATAGTGGTTATACTAAGGCAGCATTGAGATTGCGATTTCATTGTTTTTGGAGGGGGTGAGGGGAAATGGGGTGGGGGAGATTTCTAAAATATATGAATTGCAGTAATCTTCATTGTTTCATGGAGATGAATTTTTGGCATATGATTAGAAGGATTGAATTTGGTGGCCCAGCATCCTAAGATGCTCTAGAGTCTAGAGTGCTTGCTAGACGTTTGTATAGTACTTTATCTTTCTTCTGTGCGTGTGAGTGATTAGAATTTAGAATAGTGATACTTTCTAGTCAAGTATTTGGAGAATTATCTGCAAATGTGATTAGTGTGTCTTTAATAAAAGCATTTCCGGGATTTCATTTAACCTATACTGAATGAAATCTCAACCTCTCTTTGGCTAACCCCGAGAAACATTGATGAAAATGTGAAATTTTGCAGCACTCATAACAACAATGATATGCACTGTTGATCCCAAAGAATAATTAGAACTATGAGCCCCACATAGTGGAGTAAGTGCATTCTAATCAGAGAGAAACTTGGCTGATGACATTATATTATTTCTTGACTGATATCCATGATTGCCAACATGGATGAATGGATGACAATGGGTGTGCTCTTATCTTAGATGTGTAGGCATCGAATTCCTATTATTGTATTATAAACTCTATATACTCATTGAATAGATAAGGTGCCCAACTTTTGGCCACTTTTAACAAGTTGAAACTGTTACAATTTCTCTATTGGATGCTGCATCTTTTGTATAAGCAATCTGAGTGCTCAAACTGAGTTTTGGATCATTAAATGTCTACTCTAACTTGCTGGCTATACTGTTTCTGGTTTGCCTCAAGTCAATTTATAAGAATTGGAAATTAGTCAACTAGATTAGTAAGAAGCCTGTTATACATGTATGGGTATATAGGACTGCATAAGATGGTGTTTTCACAAATTTAAGGAACTTAAAAGAAAGTACATGGTGGTTCATCATGTTGTTTTTATGGGACATACTGTGGGGGTTCTGTCCATCCCACCACGCTCGAAGAGACAGATCTCCTCCATTCCTGGCCATAGGAGGTTCCCCATTCAAGCTGATGTGTCCCTACCGATCTCTCTATATGGATGGCACTCACCATCATCTCAACCTTTTCTCAGAGGAAGTTCTGCAGCTCTCTCATTAAAGTGAGTTCGATTTGCTTGCAGTTAAGTTGCTTTATTTATTTGTTTTTCATTTCTCATTTGCACACATTAGTCAAAAAATCTATTTACCGTTTGAAATAAACATCATTGAAACAAATGAATGGGCTTTTGCCTTTGTTATTAAAGGTGCGCCTAGGTGCAAAAAAGGTACAAGGTGTCTTTGTTCCATTGGAGGACTTGCCAACTTGGAGACTCCCTCTGGTCTCTCAGAGGCTGTATGAGAGCATATGCATTTGTGTGTTTTAATTTGAATACTGGAGAATGATCAATGAAGATATTTGCCCCTCGTCAACTAATGTGATTACAGACACGTTGATTTGGATAATTCATATGGGATTCTTTCTTTAGTGAGGTTGATTAATGGGGAATTAGACAGGACCTTGAAATGTAGTTTAACATAGTATGTATATCTTATATTAGGGTATTGATTTTGAGGAGCCTGATAAGGGTTTTATGCAAACCAAATTGAAGATTCAATTTTAAGGCCACTCAACCCGAATCCTTCCCCTAGTAGCCTGAGGATTAGTGGATGGCACAAGGCTGTGCATACATGAGTTATGGTTCCTTCTTACATTTACAAGTATTGTCAAAATTCAACCTCTATATTGTTATATTCAGTTTAGTTTCCCTGTTTCCATTCTGATAAATAAGGTTCTAAAGGATATCTCCAATAGCAAGGAAAGACTTATTAGAGGCAGTAGTAGCAGCATATATATACACACTGTTAACACACGACAGCCACCACACAAACACTGAGGACATATTAGCATCTTTCAAGTGCCATGGATGACATATTTGGCTTACAAACTAGTCAGACACAGAGAGTACACACACATGGTGATTTTCAGGCTGTTGCCGAAAGCCAGTATTGGATACTTGACATTTGAAGTAGCAGAAGCTTGCAACTCCTGGGAATTGGGCGTGACAAGTTCCATGCTCGGCACTCTCCCACTTCTTGCACTGATTGTCATAGTGTCTGGAGTTCCCACAAAACAACCCTGACCATGTCTTGCTATGCCTCTGACAGATCTTTGCTTCCACCATCAGCATCTCTGCATCCCACATCACATTATATTTATCAGAATACGATCAAGAATCACTTAAAACACAATCACTTGAAACACACACACAAGATACATACATACATACATACATACATACATATATATAGAGAGAAGGAACCATAGAGTATGTGAAGATCATTGAAGAAAGTAGGAGCAAAAGTGATACTGCATACCAGTGGAAACAAGAAGGAAAAAAGAGGAAGAGGAATGAGAATAGGCTGTGGGATGACCAAGTAGCCTAGCCATACTTGGGAGAATATCTCTCTGGTAAAAAGTGCTGTATTTTGTTGCTATTTATACCCAATGGATGAATTTGATCAGGTGTGGACGGCATGATCACAGCCGTCCGCGACATGCGTGCACATCACATGCACGCATGTGCATGTCACGGACGGCTGTGATCGTGCGGTACCGCACCTGATCATTGTTGCCCAATGGATCATACTCCTTTCCTTGTATCCTTTGGGTTGATCAACAGATGGATTGGTCTCCGTGTCATCCACATGGATACAGAACTCAATTGAAGATAGAATCAGAAATGGGCATTTGGACTATTCTAGCTTTCTGTTAGTCTTTTGAATTTGAGATGGGCTTCCCAGAGGTTTATCATAAAGCAGGCCTTTATAGAATTGTCTTTCAAAATGCACTTTCCAACAAGAAAATGTTTTGATTTTTAGGTGAAAAAAATATAATCAATCACTTTGTTCGGTCGACATTTCCGCAGAAAGCTAAGATAAAATTTATTGCATTATTCAGCTTTGAGAGAGGAAAAAAAAAAGGCAATTTTTATTAATTATTTTTGCTTTAAGGATAATGTAAAATATGAAGGCGTCCAAGGGTGTATAATTAAAGTCTCCTGTACATGAAAAAAACAGGGAGTGAAGAAGACAGAGAGCATGAATTATAGAGGGCAAATGGCGCCTTGAGATCCATCTCCTTTGAAAATAAAGCCCCTCCTAAAAGCCAAATTTTGATTCAGATTGTCTCCCAATTGGACACATGGAATCCTTTTTGGAACAATTTCATCCAAATTGTTCATTTTTATTTTTTTTAAGTCCTTTGCAATTTGCCTTTAGAGACACCTGCAATCTAGTTACCCATAATGGATTAAAGTAGGACCTTTTTTGGGTCATGTTGAGGGTCCCTCTCCCAATTATTGTGGATTTTGGAGAATTTCAACTGTCGTTTATTGTGTTAGATCAAGCCCACCAAGCTTTTTTGCCAAACACAAACAGATTTTATTTTATTTTTTTATTTAAGAAAACAGAAACAGAGTTAAGAAGCTAGGAGGGGATAATTTGTAGAAGAAAATTGCAATTTTTGCTGACTTTTTAGATCAACCATCACATTCTGATTGATATGGTGGTGGCTCTTAATATTAGGGTGGAAAATGCTATTCTTCCCACCAATTTTTTTTTTTTTTCTCACTTAACGTGATAACTAAGGGCATGTTTGGGAACTTCGAAAATTGGGTTTGGCAAGTTTTGATCTTTTTTTGTTATATAATTTTTATATAAACCAGCTTACAATTGGTTTGAAAAAAACTGTGTTTATGCCTTATTTTCTGAACATGATTGAACTGATTTATAGAAAAAATGTACTTACCAAATAGTACTAAATAAAAACACCTATCCTTAGCTGGCCAGATTCTTAAATTTGCCAAACATCCGCTAACCTAGCAATGTCATGTCAACTTAACATCTTTAAAAAAGACACTCTAATAATCTAATAATTCAATGCTAACTATCATGTCAAGTGACTTTAGTGATGTATCGTGCTGTGTCAATTATCACTTTAGATAGAAAAATAAACTTAGAAGATCTGATAGAATGCATAATATCGATCAATCACCATAATAATTAGTAGTTATTTTGCCTAGAATTGGAAAAAAGCTAATAAATGTACTTTATTTACCAAATGACAAACTACAATTGGTGTGGAACATATTATCTAGAAATGTTTCACCAAAATAAAATTCAAAAAAATTCAAACATGACATTGTCACATCGATGGTCAGTTATGCTAATTGGCATTTCATTTAATATGAAAAAAATATTGATCAAAGTCCTATAATCTGTTTAAAAAATGATCAAAAGGCTCCAGAATTTTTTGATCTCCAAACAAGGTACAGGGAGAGAATCAAACTAGGCTGTCAATTCCAATGATTTGGGCCTTAAAAAGGATGGGAATCAGGTAACCTTAGTTGGGGTGCTTTAGAGAAAGTTGATAAAATCAGGTGCTTTTGGAGTACTGAATGAACCCACTCAGATATCAACACGTGGTACATATTTTTTTAATTCTATATTATTTGCCACCTGGCAAAGTGATGGGGATTCAGGACAAGAAGTTCAAGAAATTATTCTTGATGCAAGGGAAAGGGGCCAGGTGGCATTTTGAAGGCGGAAAGCATAATGCATTATTATTGGTGGGTTTTCTTTTTGAACTTTGGAAGCTAAAATGAAATACAGAGGAGCCAAGTGGTGTGGGATACGAAACAAGTTTCTTAGCTAGTAAGAATTTGGAAAGATGCTTATCAGACTGCTGACTGGATGTCCACGTGTCTCACAAAATGCTCTGTGAAATTACATGAATATTCAGAAGGTATATATTTGGGATTCAAATTTTGATTTTTCAAAATTATGAGAGGTTTAATTAGTCTTCTATTGTTTATAATAATAATAATAATAATAATAATAATAATAATAAATTAAGGCACCGTTTGGATTTGTTTTTTATAAGTACTTATTTGTTTTTTTTTTTTTAAATTTACAATATATAATTTCTTAGAAAATTTTTATAAAAACAAATAAGTACTTATAAAAAATAATCCAAACGATGCCTAATAATAATAGTAACACAACTTATCGTTTGGAATTTTTAGATTTGAATTATGCCGTTTGAGTTCCTTAACGCTACCTATTTATGTTTAGAAAAATTAATTCATAATTGGTTTTAAAAAATTGTGTTACATTTATAAATATTTTGATTTTAGTACACGGTTGAATAGAATTATAAGAAAATGGATCTTATTAAACCCAACGGGATAGTTATATTTTAAGAAATCTGATTATCGCTGGATCAAATATTCTTCTTAAGCATATCATGCATGCCAAAAATCACTGACATCATTAGCCATTCAACACATAAAGTCACAATTCTAATCAATAAAAAAAAAAAAAAAATTTACAATTTTCACAGTTATTGAATTTCTCACGAATTGATATTTCGTAGATATGATGTATATGAGAGGAACGTAAATTTAATTCAATGATGGGTTTTTCAAAATACAACTTAGCTCTCACATTGGATTTTATAAACCGTATGTAAAAATATAAGTTTTTGGCATATAAATATATAAATTCATGCAAATTGACTTCATTTTATATAAATTATTAAAATGATATATAATTGGGCTGTTGTCTATTAACTAATATGACAGTGTGAAAAATATCAGACATAATCTTCTGAGAAGCCACAGTAAGTCAAATAGTGATGTAGAGCAATTAAACAAATATAAAGCAAGATATGAAGTATCAATCTTAAGTTTAATTAATTATAAATATTTTTAAACATCATTTCTTTTTAATGCATTGCTTCTTTACTTTCTCTAATGACATGCTTAAAAAGATAACCCTTATTAATAAATTCATCACTTCAACTTCAAAGGCTTTAATTTAGTCTGATTTTCCTTAAGCAAGCAAGCATTCTCTATCTCTTCACTTTTGACCTTCTTCTTGAATGCGTCATTTGGATAATCAGATTTGTTTATAGAGGAAGGAAAAAAAAAAGTGACCATTGATGGTGTGTTTGTGATAATTATATAAATAAATCTTTTATTTTTATAAGTTAAAAAGTAGCGGATGACGCGGGAGGATTTTTCTGATTTTTTTCTGATTAAGAATTAAAAAGATCTTTAATATGACATAATTAAACTAAGGTTTCCGAAACAGAGCTTGTGCCTTGTAGTCCTTGACCCCAGATATTAGATATTAGTAGCTAGTGGGAGTCGAACCCAGGACCAAAAGACTTGGTATGCCCTTAGCTCTGCTTACTCAATCACTAAGCTACCCATCCTTGGGTTGAGCTCAGCCAAGTTTATACTATATTGAGCATGCATTTTTTTTCCTTTAATCTCTCTTCTTTTCATTTTTTTCTTTCTTTTTTTATAAATAACTTTGCATTATGATTTTTTTTATTTTTTATTTTGGGAAAAATTAACCAAAAATTCATGAATTTGGAGTTTTATATCACGAGGTCCGATTTATACCCCATGAGGTCCTAAGATTTCTAAATTCTTTTGTGTATTTGTTATGTTGAAATTAAAGACCATTCGACCGTGTGATATAAAATGCTTTTATGGGAACTTATGTGTATATGACCATTTTAACAATATTTTGCTATTGACTGGTTAGGAAGAATCTCTTCCGGACCTAAGATGTGGCATATTATGCAATTGTTATGTGTTCATTTATCTATTATCATCCTGTCTTGAGATGTGGCAAATTCTGTAATTGTTAAGTATTCATTTATTATTATCTTTATTTGTTTTATTTAATTATTATTATTATTAATTAGAGCAGCACTTTTTAATATGTAGTCGATCATGTGAATAACATGTTCGCTCATCAGTAGCCAATATCATTATTTTTTAAAAAGATTATGGAACAGAGATTAAAACCCTAACATTCCCTTTACAAAACATGGAAAAATACCACCATAGTTACAAGACGAACAAGTGCTACATTAATTGTGAATGACTTAAAGCACCAAAACTTTTAATTGGAAGGACTGAGTTTAGGCTAAGCCAATCTAATCTCCAAACCTAATGGCTTAAATATCTTGCTAGGTTTCTTAATTAAATTAAATCTTAGAGTAGGTAAGTCCATTGAAGCTTTTAGGAAACAAATTAATAAAAGTGGGGAAGCAATATGAATTCAAGAAACATGATTGGGACTAAAAACTCAAGAAAATGTTGGCTTGGATAAAGGTTCATCATATAATAGGTTGGGTAGGTTCTCTAGATAGAAAGATAAACCCTGGAGACATGATATTTACTTTTTATTTCAGGGACCCATGTAATTTTGGCAACTCTTTCTGACCAAATTCCCTTTCAACAATCAAACATCACCTTTACCTAATCTTAATCACTCTCTTAATCATGGAAGCTAGGGGGAAAGGCTGGTTGTCCTCCATATTTAAAATTGTATATCAATTCCCCCTTGGCTCTGTGGACTTACCAGACTACCCCTCTCACAAAGTACACCATCTTTACACAAATAGATATATAAGATCAAGATGCAAGATGTGATATATATTTCCTTCATTGAGTATCAACCAAATATTTGAACAAAATGAAAATGTTTATGAGGGTTATAGCAAAGAAGTTTGCAAATTATATTGTTAAAGCTCGATTAATTATGATTTTTTTTTTGTTTAGTTGATTTAATTATTGAAATTCAGGAAATGGTGGGCTCTTTATATATGTATATATATATTGGGAGTTTTGATCTAGTAAGCAAATGCTGACTTAACTTAAATTAGTAAACACTTAAATGACCGTTAGATTACTTATGTAACCTAAATCACCATTTAAATGGTCGAGATTTAACGGTAATTTGAGTGTTTGCTGATTTTGACTAAGTTAACAAATGCCGACTTGATCATTTCTCTATATATTGGAGGCTAATCATATTCTAATGCTTGCCTTTTAAGAATTGTACATTGGGACAGCTTAGTATCTAAAGGGTTATGGCCATAAATGTTTTGGTTGCTCTCAGCTTTCTGGTGGAAGCTAGTGTTTTATCAACCACTTTGAATGGGTAAGGAACTTTATAAATATACCTACCAATACTATTGCTTTAGCCAAAACCAAAACAATTTTCATGATATTGGATTATATTTCTTATATGAAATATAATTTTAAGATTCAATTTCTAAGAAATGATTTGATACTTTAAAAAGTGGGTACATAAATTATCATTGGTATTTTAAAAAGACTTTTAAGAAATGATTTTGACATATCATCCAACTGAATTGAGAGAAGATAAACAACCCTAATTAAATATAAAAAAAATTTTTGAAAAAAAAAAAAAAAAAAAAAAACTATATAATGAAAAACAAAGATCAAATCCCGCCAATAACTTTATAGTTTACTGTCCATTTCATGTAGGAGAAACGACGTAACACTTCGCGGTCAAAAGAGCAAAACCAAATTTCAAACAAAAATTCCCCACTAACATGAAGTCCAATAATCAAAGAATTAGAAAAAGTCAGCATGTAATTCCGATTCTGTGCATATATATTGATTTTCGCGAAAGTTAGCATAAAGATGAAGCTCATAGATAAATAATTGTGGAATGCAAATTTTGAAAAATTGACCATTAAATTAGATATTGTACATATGTATGTCACTCATGCTAAAAATTACAGTGATCCAATGGTCGGTTTATCAAATATGTAAAAAAAAAAAAAAACTGTAATAATTTTCAACAGTCAGAATTTTTCATAATCTGTATTTTAAAATGTTGATATCGAATCAGTGTGATTTTCAATATACATGATATCTATAAAAAGAGTATTAATTTAATCCAATAATTAATTTTTCGAAATACAAATTCAAAAATTAACTACCACCTTGGCAATGACTTTTACGAAATTCGAGTTAGTGCCCACCTTGTAGTTACTCCGTATTACTTATCCACCACAATGAACCTGCTCTCTGTTGTCAAATCAGAATCGGGGTTGGACCATTTGACCCAACTAGATTCACCCAGAAGTGAAGCAACCACTGCTCCGTCTCCGAAATTTTTGTAAGCTTTATAAAATTAATACGATCCTACCCACCAGAAAAGTAATAAATTATTTTCCCGAGAAATTTGAAACTGAGAAAATAATCTATTCGATATTTAATTTGGTTATTAAATGAAGGACAAGCTAGATCGCGTGTCTGACAAGTCCCTCCCTCCCTCTCTACCTCTCCTCTGCTTTTAGTTTTTACTTTTTATTAACTCTGTGAAACGCTAGGACTCGTCCGTCTGTGTTGCTTTTTCGTACAGTTAGTTCATGGGTAACGTGATGTCTCTTTCTCCTCCTCCTCTTCTTCTCCTTCTTCTACAGCCACTGATTTTACGCTATGTTGATTTCTCGATCTTTTTTCTTTCTTGAAAGTTGAAACAGTTGAATGTTTCATGGGTTTCATCATCTTTCACGAGTTCACAGTGTCCATATCTCTCTCTCTCTCTCTCTCTCTCTCTCTCTTGCTTTTTGTTCATCGCTTTTCCCATGCGACACAACTACACAAGTGGCAGATGTTCACGTCCAACATTTTTTTTCTTTTTGGCATTTTGCATTTTCTAAAGGACGATCAATGTTTTTAGGTATATATTTGCATAGAAGTGTTATGGTAAGGTGCAACAGATGCAAGATGCATCAGGTGTTTTCTTGTAGTGCTACTTGCAGTACAAATTTTGGAAAACTGACAGTTGGATTATATACTCCTATAATGTATATCATGCTTGCCAAAAATCACAGTGATCCAACGGTTGGTTTCTGAGAAAACTGACTACTAAAAAATGATAACATTTTAAAGAACAAAAAAGTTAAAGTTTTTCAAAGTTACATTTTTTCAAAGACCAACTGTTAGATCACTGTGATTTTTAGCAGATATGATATACATGATAGGAGTATCTAATCCAACGGTTAGTTTTTCAAATATTTCATCACAAGTGGCTCTACAAAAAGACACATGATATTAAAAGTATCAGGTGCACTTGATATTAGAATTTCTTTATATTTGCATGCTAATTTTTTTAAAATAAATAAATAAATAA